>VWZW01007326.1:283873-315951 GCA_013397115.1 Edolisoma coerulescens | reverse complement strand
AACTTCTTCATTTCCTTTCATCAAATGAAGTTTCATTTCACAAAAGGAAATGAAATGAGAAATCAAGGAATGAAGTGAAATGAAAAGAAAGGAAAAGAAAGATAATGAAATGAAAGGGAATTAAATGAATGGCAGTGAAATAAACAGAAACTTAATGAAATTATATTAATTGAAATCTCGAGATTTCACTTCCTTTCATGAAATGAAGAAGTTACATTTCATGAAAAAAAATGAAATGAGAAATCAAGGAATGAAGTAAAATGAAAAGAAATAAAAGGAAATATAATTAAATGTTTTATAATGCTGTCTTGACTAATTCTGTATCTGTTGCGATGCTCTTATATGTTATAAACAGAAGTCTCCTTGAGCTTTCTCTCTTTGGGGCTTCCATCCTTGGATTCAGTGCACTGTACATCTAAGTACAACAGCACTTCCATNTTCATTTCCTTTCATCAAATGAAGTTTCATTTCACAAAAGGAAATGAAATGAGAAATCAAGGAATGAAGTGAAATGAAAAGAAAGGAAAAGAAAGATAATGAAATGAAAGGGAATTAAATGAATGGCAGTGAAATAAACAGAAACTTAATGAAATTATATTAATTGAAATCTCGAGATTTCACTTCCTTTCATGAAATGAAGAAGTTACATTTCATGAAAAAAAATGAAATGAGAAATCAAGGAATGAAGTAAAATGAAAAGAAATAAAAGGAAATATAATTAAATGTTTTATAATGCTGTCTTGACTAATTCTGTATCTGTTGCGATGCTCTTATATGTTATAAACAGAAGTCTCCTTGAGCTTTCTCTCTTTGGGGCTTCCATCCTTGGATCCAGTGCACTGTACATCTAAGTACAACAGCACTTCCATATATATATGTATATATGCAAGTACAATTTTTGCATGCAGTAATAAATAATGCTTAGCCCTCAGATACATATTTCTCATTTTCACATTTTAAAAATTATTCTTTTCACAAATATTAGCTCAATTCTGTAGATACAGAAATCAAAGCAAAGAGAGCCTGTTTAGCATTTCTGAGATTATAGTGCAGCCTGAGGGGGAAGGGGGATGCACCACCGCAGAGCCTAAACCATTTCTCTCACATTCTGTAACAAATAAGTAGTGCCATGACTAGAAAGCCATTTTCCCATTTCTCAGACAAATTGCTAAGCCTACACTTCTGTTTGCTGGGTTGAATCCTAAATTTTAGCCACTGACTAGTCTTATTATGGTCTGACAAGATTAGTGACCTGGGTGGAGGCAGGAACTGAATTCTATTAGAGACTTGTATAAATATATCNCACTTCCATATATATATGTATATATGCAAGTACAATTTTTGCATGCAGTAATAAATAATGCTTAGCCCTCAGATACATATTTCTCATTTTCACATTTTAAAAATTATTCTTTTCACAAATATTAGCTCAATTCTGTAGATACAGAAATCAAAGCAAAGAGAGCCTGTTTAGCATTTCTGAGATTATAGTGCAGCCTGAGGGGGAAGGGGGATGCACCACCGCAGAGCCTAAACCATTTCTCTCACATTCTGTAACAAATAAGTAGTGCCATGACTAGAAAGCCATTTTCCCATTTCTCAGACAAATTGCTAAGCCTACACTTCTGTTTGCTGGGTTGAATCCTAAATTTTAGCCACTGACTAGTCTTATTATGGTCTGACAAGATTAGTGACCTGGGTGGAGGCAGGAACTGAATTCTATTAGAGACTTGTATAAATATATCTATTTATGCAGAACTAGCACTGAAGTGGAAATCCTGTACTTCAGCTTTCAGACAACCATTAAAACTTCCAGTGTATAATTCCTCCTCTCTGTAGCTATGCTGGGTTTAAATGAATACTTTGAATCAGGGGTGCTCCTCTTGATGTAGTATCAGGCACTTTTACAAGTCCAAGGCACAATTAGCAAGTTTGTTTCTGTCAGAAGGAAATGGTGCCCTTCTGAACAGAAGGGTCTTTCCTGTGCTGGGTCCTGCTCTTGGGTCACCACAACCCCGTGCAGTGCTCCAGGCTGGGGCAGAGCGGCTGGGAAGCTGCCAGCTAGGAAAGGCCCTGGCGTGCTGGTCAACAGCAGCTGAGTGTGAGCCAGGTGTGACCAGGTGAGCACAAAGGTCAAGGGCACCTGGCCTGTGCCAGCAATGGTGTGTCCAGCAGGACCAGGGCAGTGACTGTCCCTCTGTGCTGGGCACTGGTGAGGCACCTCCAATTCTGGGGTCAGTTTTGGGCTCCTCATTACAAGGACACTGAGGTGCTGGAGCACGCGCAGAGAAGGGAATAGAGCTGGGGAAGGGTCTGGAGCACCAGGAGCAGCTGAGGGAGCTGGGGGGCCTCAGCCTGGAGAAAAGGAGGCTCAGGGGGGACCTTCTCACTCTCCATAACTCCCTGACAGGAGAGTCGAGACAGGTGGGAGTCAGGCTCTTCTCCCAGGGGACAAGGGACAGGTTAAGAGAAAACAGCCTCAAGTTTCCAACTGCACCAGGGGAGGTTTAGATTAGGTATTACGAAAAAAGGGTTGTTGAGCTTTGGAACAGGCTTCTCAGGGAAGTGGCCGAGTCACTATTCCTGGAAGTGTTCAAAACCCATGTGGATACAGCACTAGAGGATACTGTTTAATAGTGAACATGGAGGTGGTGCTGGGTTGATGGTTGGACTTGAGGATCTTAAAGTCTTTTCCAACCTTAACAATTCCATGATTCAAGGCATGCTATTACTGTCCTGAAATCTTCTGGGCAGCAGCATGGTGACTGTACTCCCTTTTACTCCATTTTACAAGGAGGAC
This sequence comes from Edolisoma coerulescens, assembly GCA_013397115.1. Taxonomy (NCBI): domain Eukaryota; kingdom Metazoa; phylum Chordata; class Aves; order Passeriformes; family Campephagidae; genus Edolisoma; species Edolisoma coerulescens. The sequence continues at coordinate 313,151 of VWZW01007326.1, read as the reverse complement.
ACTACTATGGAGTAATCTAGATGAAGAGCACTCATCCATGAAAAGGTATCAAGGTACCTGCCTTCAGATCAGCTACTGACCTTGCAAAGAAGTTATTTAGAATAACCGAAGTGATGAAACAGAGGCAATGCTGGAGTTTTAGCATCAGTAACTATGAAACAATACAGCTTGTTCCGTACTCTGTCTTTTCAGTCAGACCTTTTCGATAACAGTTTTAAATCCTATCCATTCTCTCCTACTCAAAACAAAAGCTCAAGGAATTTCTCCTCTCAAAGACGAGCATTACCTGTTAAAAATATTAAACTTCAGTTATCAACAGCTAAAAATCTAAAAAAACAGCTGTTGAGGTACAGCCAGTTAGGCCCACTACAAACTCAGCATCTGAAAATTTTTACTATTAATTTCTAAAAGTTTATCACACGCAGGAAGAGACAGCAATCCAGAGACTACAGAGATTGAGAAAATTTATTTATTTATTCCCCACTTTCATCGACTTTTCAAAGAAACCCACCACAAATAGCATCCAAGCTGGAATATACTAGTATGCTACCACTGTTAAAAAAAAAAAGGCATGAAAAAAATGTATAGTTGAAGGCTTTTAAATTCTGATGCATCTGCATGTTCACACAAGAGTCCTTATTATTCTAGGACAGTGGAAGTACAATGGACATTCAGTGATAGCTAATTTGCCAGCTCATGAAGACAAACAAGGACCGATCAGTGTGTCTGCCTTCTCTTTAAAAGCCGATCAGCAATAAATAGATGGTGTCATTCATTGTCATGCAAGAATGATTGTGGTCTCTCTACTTAGTGGGACTTCTGGGTTTTCATGATTTTAGGCTACTGGATGGTTGAGGAGTTTTGGGAAAAAGAAACTTTGAAAAGTGAAAAGTTCAGTTTATAAGAACAGGCTGTATTTAAGTTTTATGCTTTAACAGATTATCAGCATAGTTTCATGCCTTAACATCTAACAGCAACAACATTCTTTTTTCCCACATAAAAGGGACTATTATGAATGCATTATAATCAAAAATCAAATCTTTATACCACCTATGTTATATTCAGCTGTTATATTAAGAGGTATCATCTGGGTTAATTACATAACACCATGTTAGAATATGCCTAAAATAAGAGGTTTTAATCAACTATACTGTGGCTTAAACACCACTTTTTAGACATAACTCTGCATTATTTCTGAAATTTTTAATATATCTTAAAAATATACCAATTAAAATAAATTATTGTTATATATTTCTTTATATCAAAGAAGAATCTTCAAACTTACAAAAAGCCAGTCCAGAGGTAAATATGTGTCATACTCCACTAGTGAAGAATTTAAAGTAACTGACATCATTTCCAAATAGTTTACTTCTTTCAATATACAGTTTATTGCCTGCTCTTTATTTGTTATTCAGCTCACAGAAAGAAGAAAGAGCATTTTGTTTCACAAGAATGTCTCTCGACAGAGCGGACAGGTGGATTTGTTGCTGGATGAGAACCATTTGTACTGAAAAAGAGAAATACAGCTGTTTAATACACAAAGGCAAGCTGAGTATCAGAAACACTGGTAGATCATCAATAATAACCATTATTGCCAGGGATCTGTGTTGTTAAGCTGCACCGGGGGAGGTTTAGACTGGGTAATAGGAAGAAGTTCTTCACAGAAGGAGTGATTGGGCATTGGACTGGGCTGCCCTGGGAGGTGGTGGAGTCACTGTCCCTGGAGATGTTTAAGAAAAGACTGGATGTGGCACTTAGTGTCATGGTCTAGCTGACAAGGTGGTGTTAGGTCATAGGTTGAACTCGATGATCTCGAAAGCCTTTTCTAACCTAGTTGATTCTGTGATTCTGTGAATGTAACTATCAAAACATTAATTATACTTTAAAAAAAAACCAGCAAGAAACAGTAAAAAAACCCTTTTCACTCGTGCATGCATGTGTATATGTACATATGTATTTGTATATACACGTATTAGAAACACATTGTGTAGCAGCTCCTCTCTCATTACCTGCCCTTACGTCTTAGTACAAAATCCACAGAAATAATTTATGAGTTCAGGTAATCCCAGATACTCCAATGACAAAGTGGAAAATTGTTGGTACTACAGTAGAAGTTTCTGGTTTAAACTATATGGATACCCAAGCTGGATGGGGCTTGGAGCAACCTGGTCTAGTGGAAGGTGTCCCTGCCCATGGCAGGGGGTTGGAACAGATGAGCTTTAAGGTCCCTTCCAACCCAAACTGGTCTGTGATTCTATGATATTTTGCCTATTTAAAAATATTTACTCCAGGTACTTACCAAGCAAGCTGAATGAAACTTCTTCTTACATGTTCTGCAAGCTTTTTTGGGAAGAGAATAGTTTGAACCATGAATGACTGAAAAACAGATCATGCAATCTTCAACGCCTTCAAAACGTTTATCCACATTATTTTTCCACAAAGATAAGCCTTCCATAATACTTCCATTCTAACAGAGGGAAAAAAGCTGTTAATACTGTAGAACTCCTTTGGACTATTCTGTTGTATTCATAAAAACATGAAGGAGACAAGGCCTGAAGGATTTATAATCTGAAATTACATGCAATACATGCAGTGGATAATTTATAATACTCTGATCTACAGAAATGTGGGTATTCATCAGAGAGATGAATAATTCTCAAAGGGATTTTGAGATTTTCAATCACTGCTTTGTTTTATTGTAACCACAGATGATGCAATTTCAGGAAACATCAGTCTTTTAGAGAATTCCATGGACTGGGTTTTTGGTTTTGATTTTTGTGGTTGTTGTTGTTTGTTTGTGGGTTTTTTCAAATTATAGTTGAGATGGTACTGCCACACAGGACAAACACTGGCCCACATCTTAAGAGATCTAAATTTTCAACTTGGCCTCTGGATTTAACAGGACCTAGCAGACTGATCATTTTACCTCTGTTTATGTATGTGGAGAAAAGCAGATGAATGACCCAATTCTATGAAGGCCTTTGCGATCTACTGATGAGATCTGCTACACAGATCTATACAATACTGCATTACTAGGAATATCTTTCTGCTGTAAGAACTTTCAAGGTTTTCAAAACTAGGAGCTTTCTTTAAATTCACCTGATGTGTAAGATATGTGCTTAACTGTAGCATCCAATTGCGCCACTGCTGTACAGCCACACCAACCCTCTTTCCACTCTCAACTGTTATGGATCCCAGTGGATAATTTGATGGAAGCTGTATTATTAGTTCAATAAAGATATCATCAACAGAATAGGTTGCAATGACTTCTCGTGCTGCAGACCGAGCTTTTACCTTTGAAAAAAATATACATATTAAAAAATGCCACAGAGATACTCACCATCTCTAGTCTTTGTATATATATAGGTATATATATATATAAACTATAAATACATTACTATACACATTAAATAATTTTCTTAGATCAGGTAAACACTTTTTTCAAAGTGTTTTTCAAAGAAAACAAAAATCTACTCATATCTTGGCAAACTAAAAAGAAATTACCAGCCAGTTTTCAATTTACTGATTTACTACATTTTTTAATAAACAAAAAGCAGTACCTTCCACTTACTTCTTCAGCTTCTCCAACATCTTAAAACCCATTCTTTCATTTTTTTCTAAGCAGAATATTAATAACCATCAATTTAATATATTGATACCAAGCAAAATTTTGTTTAATCAGTAATTTAGAACAATAAAATTGCAATCATATGAAACACTCAGAACCACAGCGTGGTTCTGAGAAGTAAAATTTCTTGAAATATTTGCAAAAAACTCAAGTAAATAAAGGACAAAAGGTCTTACTCACTGTCATGCCATTAAATAACTGTGTGCTAGTCTGAACAGAAGATATTTCCTGGGAGGAGAGCACGCTGCTGACATATTTGCTTGTGAATTTATCCACAACATTGAAGACACGCTTCTCACAGCTATTCCACCACAGCCTCACCATGGCTGGCAGGTCTTTCAGCGTTATATGGTACACAGAGCAGGCCAAGTGTGGGATCTGGGATGACAGCACCCCTGTCCCTGGGAGGGAAACAAGAGGTGTTGAAATACTCTTAATACATTAGTCACAGATGTTGGTGCCTCCACACCACATACAAAAATTCTGATTCCAATATAATTGTGGTAACTGGAATTTCATGTATATGTTCCTATTATTCCTATTCTAAGGGCTTGTTTGACTCAGCCCTTCTTCACCAGGCTGGTTTCTTTGTTCCTTAGCCTGACAGTCCACACATTGGAACTCACCTCCTAATTTAGAGACTAAACTCCAAGTGGACACCAGAAATCCACAATAATTTAATACTGCAGAAATCACGAAGCACTCACTTTGGAGCAAACAAACAATAAGATGTTTGGAGGACAGCTGAGCTTTGCAGGCAGGTATAGAAATGGCCTCAAGTTCCCCTAACAGAGGTTCAGGTTGAATATTGGGAAAAAATTCTTTGCTGAAGGAGTGGATAAGCATTGGAACAGGCTGCCCAGGGAAGTGGTGGAGTCACCATCCCTGGAGGTGTTCAAAAAACAAGCAGACAGGGCACTTTGTGATATGGTTTAGAGGGCACAGTGGTGTTCAGCCAAAAGATGAACTTGGATGATCCCAGAGGTCTATTCCACCCTAATGATTCTATGATGAGGTAAGGGAAGTCTTTCCCTTGGGATGTCATGTTAGTAATTCTTTTTTTACTGTCATCCATATAAATTGTTCTGCAATATACAGTGACGTCCAAGCAAAAAATTAAGAAATAGAAACTCCATTTCCTTGCTTATACCTGCATAGCTACATAAAAAAAAAAAAAATTCAATGAAGGGACTTTTATTAAAACATTCATTTTTTCATGTTTCTCAGCTAAAGAAAGCAGCATATTTTCTCTCATCATCACTGATTAACTGGGTCTTCTGAACAGCATGACAAAAACAACACATAATTTAACATCTCAAACATTTAAAAAATATGTACTAAAATATTTTTTAATCTTTTGAATTCATATATTGAAATACAAGAAAATACAGAAGTTTTATTTAGTATTAAAAAAATATATCGAGAAGAAATGGTCCCAGAATAGATCACACATTTTTAGTGTTTTAGAATCTTTACATTCAGGATTCAATAGTAGCAATGTGTTATTCCTGGGTTTTGTTTTTCTTGGTTTCTCTGACAAACATGTTAACTTTGGTTGAGTTTCATACGGGGAGTGTTAGCCAAAGATTCTTAAACATATGTATGTATTTGTCTCTCTGTGTATTTGTTTTATAGGTAAGATTTTCTAAATAAGTATTTTTAAGCAAAAAAGCGTATTTAAATATCACAACTCTCAAATGCACAAATACAATTTTTACTAACCTTTGACATCTAAATGAAGCTCTTCAGTAAAGAAGGTTTTTGTGTCCTTATTTGGAACTTCTGAAGTTGGCCCAGAAAAGACAGGGTTTTCAGGCATAAGCCTGAACAAGTGATAAAGCAGTTTATTCAAGCTTTTAGTTCTTCTAAGGTATTGTGAGTAGAGAACTCGCAGCTGGTAGCATTAAAAAAAATTCACAAAAAAACCACAACACAGTAAATACAGCTTACTCTGTAAATAATACAAATATATCCTTGCAGGGAGAAAGAGCAACACTGTAATTCAGAACTAGTGTTTAGAAGAGAAGTTTAGTTCTCTGCACCATTTTGAATGATTAGATTATAATATGTACCACGCTTGTTTGAAAATGCAAGAAAGAGTCATCTTTTAATGAATCTTAATTCTTCATTGCTCTAATTTTACCATCCTCAACTACCACAGTGCAGAAATCTAAGTGTATCGATCCTTTCAGAATTCCACTAATTTCACAAAAACAAGGAATAAGAAGTTACATAATTAAAAGAATAAAAAGGCTGGATGAAACTTCGAGATTGAAACTAAATAAGTAGGTTAAGAAATTCAGTTAAAAAGAAAAGACTCTGAATATATACCTGAGAAGAAGCTGCTTTAAAGAAAGCTAATGTTAACTTCCAAGTGAGAAGATATCCTAGAACAAGGCAGAACTCATCACTCAGGGGTTGAATAACTGCAAATTCTCCAACCGGAATGCATTCCAAGATGTTTTCTAGCAAGAGTTCTTGAGTGGCCAGGATAGACATAAGAGCTGCTGGAGGTGATCTGTGGAAAAACATTATCTGGAATAGTAAACTCAAATCTTGCGCACAGCATGAACAGAATTTCTGTTCACAGCCTTCCTAAAAAGTCATCAAAGTAAAGCCATGCACGCAGAACATAAAATGAGCCTTTTATTACAGGAAAATTTACTCATTTTAGTTTTTTTTTTTCCCCTGAAAGAAATAGCTGGTGTTTTTACCTTCTTAGAAGACAAATTTAAACTGACTGCTGATCACTTCATCTGGAAGTGGAATATGGCTGAGCTGATTTAACCTACACCATGGACAGCTGCTTTGCTTGCTATCTCTGGAGTCACACCAACAAAGGAGCAATGGAACAATGATCTCCTAATCACTGTTGGCTCTGGGTTGAAAAGCCTTTTGCAGCTCTGCAGTTAGGAAAGGTATTAATCATTGGGCTGAGGTTAAAAAGGAATTTTAACCAGTTACTGCAGTACCTCTTCAAACCACAGACTTCACTGGATTCAAGCTTTATAAAACACACAGGTTGATTTTGTTCAGTTTCAAGTAACTGAAGTCACCTGTGCAGATGGACACATTCTGAATACAAGCAAAAATTTGCCAAGATTTTCTAATATAAGCATATATATGGCATTTAGTCCAGCAACTAAAAACAACTGCAAATACTGTCTCCAGTTTTAGTGCAAAGGCAGATAAAACCAAAATATTAAATATTTTAAGTATTTATAACCGTATTGTCATAGCCACGCAATTGTTTTCTTTTAACATCTCCGGGCTGACAGCTACTCTGCTAAAAATTTCAATCTTAGAATACATTTTAAAAATATGGAAAACAGTCTTATAAAAAGTGAGGGAAAAAATACACACAGTGCCAATTCCTCCTCTTCGTCACCATAGGACTTGAGATCTTCGTCATCAAATTTAGGCAATTCAGGCATTAATCTATAGAAATATGGAAAGGAAATTAGGTTTAATTTTTAAATAATTTTTAATAAACTATTTTAATATATGTGATGTATAGTTCTTTGCTTATCAATGTCAACATTACTGACAGGCAATAAAATAATGGCAATTATTCCGTAACAACCACACAGAATCTTTAAAAGACATGTCACCATTGCAAAGATGGTTCATGAGTGACAGCCAATGAGCATGTATCCTTGCTCACTTCTCCTTCCAGACCTCTTACTTTTCCTGAGTCATGCTAAAATGAAATTCTCTATCAGAATAAAGCTATTGCAACTTTATGCCTCGGTATAAGTGAAAGATAATGGTGGCTAGCTTAAGCCATCTGCCTTGCAATCTGCATTTTGGGGAGTAAAATGCACATACTGTTTTTCAAAGTCTGTATTGTCTCTTTAGGTATTGGAAATATCCAAGAAGTTCACAAGAATACTACCTATTTATATTCACTTTCTTACCTAAATAAGTGAAAATAAAAACATCATACTATTTAATGGTAGTGTCAGGCCCAGATCAAACCTGGAATATTTCAGTTTACATTTTAGGATTCTATGAGTGCTAAAATGAGGGCTAAAAATAAATACCTTTATTAAGTCTACTAATACAATTAACTTTAGCATTCATAGTTTTATATAGCATCCTCCAAAAAAAGAATACAAATTTCCCAGCTAAGGATTTTCTCCCATAATGGAACATGATTTTGCTACATAGTGCATATTCTATAGCACATTAAAAAAAAAAGGGGCAGGAAGGTTGAGAGGTGACGGAGTGAGAAATATGTTGCTTCTTACTTATGCAGCATATGGTAGACAGAAACCTGTACAGGTCGAGCCCGGAAAAGCAACAGTGGAGAGAGTGTGTTCAGTAGAGTCTGGAGTTTATCTGGAAGATTTGTCTTCTGGCCTGCAACAAACTTCGGTGGCAGCTTATGGTTTAACAACTGGTCCTTTGAGATGTAAGTTAAAGCTTCACCCAAAGATGTTAACACAGAGTTCTGAAAAAAGCCTTCTGATGCATTTTTGGTTTCTCCTATTTAAAAGAAGACAAGCTGTGATGCAGAACGTATGGATGATACCATAAACAAGCTCTGCTGGAAACAACTCAAGACTGCACTTGGCAGGTTCCATGTAATCTTAACAATCTCTATGTTACATGCAATTACTTTACTAATTAGCATGTAAGTGTTAAAAAAACTGAGTTGTTATAAACTCTGTGTACGTAATATTCCTATAAATTCGAAACCGTGGCCTGTCCAGTTCTATTTCAGAACAGCCTGGCTGTTATCCCCTTGTCATATACTCGCCTGTGATTTTCACCAACAAAGGTAACAGCAAATTGTGAATTCCCTCAGAAAAGAATTCTTTCCATTCGCTGACCAAATTCTTCGGAAGATTTGCAGTAGTGTCAGGAGTTGCAGCCTCAAAGTAAGCGCTAAGGGCAGATGCCAAGTCACAACTGACACAAGCAAAAATCTGCACAAGTGGGACATGGTAAAGCAAATGGCTTTCACTTGTTGTCTAGGAGGAAATAAACAAAGAGGAAGATTCCTTAATCATAAATTTGCTTTAAAATATGTTTCACATTTCCTGTCTACACCAGAAAGTGTAATTTCAAAGACTATTCAAATGCAAGAACCATTTGAAAATTATTTGGGGTGGGGGATTTGTACTTTAATAACACTTCCTGAAATGAATTTCCAAGTCTCACCAACATTTAGAACCATGGATTTTTTCCATTATATAATCTTCTTTATAAATGACAAAAAGAAAAGCCAATTGACAACATGCTACTAAAAACTGGAAATTATTGAAGTGGCTATCAGGAGAATATTTCCTCTCCCCCAGAACGGCTGCTCTCTTTCTATTTTTGTTCTTACTAGTTCCCTCAGAAAGGAGTATCATTATCAATTAAAAATATTCCTTACTTAGTCTACACAACATGATTTTCTTAAAAGTTTGTTGTTTGTTTGTTTTTAAATAAAATACATAGTTCTGAGGCACATACCATTAGGTAAGATTAATCCTGAGACCAAGAAAGGTCACATGAAGTTTCCAGCCTGCCCTTTTAAGTGCGTAGGTGACAGACAGTGAGAGATTCTGTATCTTTATTTGATTAATCAGGAAGTAGTCAGCTGACTACTTGACACTACTGACCTATTTCCGAATATAACTTTGATGTTTCATGTGATCAGTTAGATACTGAAATGCAGACACTGCTTTTTATTCAATTAATTTTGATGTATCATGTTAGACTGTGTCTTAAAGGAATATTATTTTTCAACATAGAGACCTACAGCAGACATATTTCAAAATTACTCTCCAATTACCAGTGCCATTATTAAATACCATATTACTTGAAGAGTGAGCTGATTTCATCTCCATACACAAAAAGAAACAGGGCAGTATTATTGCTTGTGCTTTTAAACCACATATGACCTTTCTCCAAAGTCCAACATAAACAGGATTTTGTGCAATTCTTTTTAACATTGTGTCAAGTATTTGGTATGCTGAGATTAAAGTGCCCATGTCATATACAGGGAATAATCCAAAAGGTAAGTACATTAAAAGTGAAGATGCTTCCGTATTACCTCTAACCAAGCCAGCATGGAGCACATCAAAAAGTCCCATTCATTATCAGCCAAAGGAGCTGTGGAATATTTCAGCAACAAGGGAAGGTAACGCATCATCTCAATGTTGAAACCAAGCAATTGAGCACTTGTTTCTTTCAGATTGCTGTAATAAAAATACAACCAAAGCTTATATAGCTTGATGTTGCAGACTGAGTATTTATATTCTTGCCTTCACTGCTCCTCACAGGACAAATTTGTCTGGCACCATCACGCTCTGCCCTGTGTGCTTTTGATAATCTGTCTTTCAAAGGTAGAGTGCTACATTAGCTGCCAAGTCTAAGTAAGATTCCTAAATTACAGATTCATAAATTTCTACAATTTACACATTTGTTTGAGCAGTATACTTACATGAACTATGAAATTTAGCAATTTTAATTAAATCAATGCAAGAAAAATAATCATGTAAAGCTACTGATTTAGGAAAAAATATTAGCCCTCAAGTGTCCAAATATTATACAGTATAGGTTTAGATTATTAGGAAGAAATTCTTCCTTGTGAGAGAGGTGAGGCCTTGGCACAGGTTGCCAGAGAAGCTGTGGCTGCCCCATTCCTGGAAGTGCTGAAGGCCAAGCCGGATGGATCTTGGAGTAACTTGGTCTAGTGGAAGGTGTCCCTGCCCATGGCAGGGGGTGGAACCAGATGAGCTTTAAGGTCCCTTCCAACCCAGACCACTCTACGGTTTTATGATTATTCTGAAACTTTGTTGCCTGGATTTTTCTCACTAGAGTCAAGACAAATAAATCTCAGTATATTTTCACTCCTTGCTGGAAGCTTTACAAGTTACATTTTTGTGGCCAGAATTTTAAAAGACAGAAACCTAAGTTTGGTATGCAAGTTTTCTTCCTGCTGCCAAAATAAGCAATCAGAACTTGGAACTGAATATCCAGCAACACCTACAAAAGTTGGTCGGTTCTGAATGCATCTGAAAACAGCTGACATCTTTCAAAAGCATTTTCAAAGCTCCTTAGTTTCCCAGCCTTCAACGATCCAGGTAATTTCCTGCAGTATGAGTTAGTAAATACCCAATAACAGATATATTAAACCAAGGGTCCTACAAAAGCTTAAATATGTAATATTAGAGCAGTAGATGGCAGTTGTACAGATTGATTTTGTTTGAATTAATAACTAGTCTGTATTTTTAAACTTTTGTCTTAGAAATAAAAACAAGAAGTCAAATTATCTCAAAGTTGCACCCACCAGCTAAAGAGAAAGCTGTTCTCATTATCATTTTTCCAAGACATTATGATTTTCAGTATTGCAGGTAGTAGATGATCACAATCAATACTTCTATCCTTCAAGCAGGAGTTCAAAATGGAAAGACACCCAAATGCTCCTGTGACATAATAAAAATGTATACTCCATAGTCTTAATTATCAAGACAAAACAAACATTAGAATGTGTGTCAATAGAACTTAACTTTCATATCATAAGACAGTTTGGATAATACCTAAGCTTTCTTCTTTGAACACTTAATCCACAGGTGTCATTGTTAAATCAAAATACTATATCCAATCCAAACTTAAAAAAAACCCCACCTACTATAAGATAAAGTGATAGTTTATAAAATTTTAAAAAAGGAAAAATACCTGCTAAGACTGGAATTTCTTTGTGCTACCAAAAATATAGTATGCTAAGCAATACTTTGGACAGATAATTAAGACAATGCAACTGAACGTTCTAATATTATTGGAATGTTAATTGAAATTCTAGTTGGAATGTTAATTTTTACTTTTAGAGTTAAGTACAACTGTTGCATTAGTACTGTTTTCCATTTTTAAGAAGAACTGTATTTATCTAGATTTCTTGGAGAAAATTAACATTTCCAACAAGCACAATGACAGAGAAATAAGCTAAAGTATCACATGCATTGCAAAGCCCTGCTTCACTTAAACAACTTTAGCAGCATTTTCCTGACCTGAAAAGAGAGAGATCATTGGAATGATAAGCCTACAAGCCTACAACCTACATCCCACTTAATGTGAATTTGGACATGCATGTTCTGTTCAGGAATCTCTAGAAAACTGAGAAGTAGTACAAGGGAAATGCTGATTACAAATAAAAGGCCTCCACAACAGAGGAGGAGTGAGGATTCTTCCATTTTCTTCTGTTTAAAGTTTCACAGAGACATTTGTTTGCCTCGCTGGTTCACTTAGAAAGCCAGGACTTTCCATCTCTATCAACTAAGATGAAAGAGTAGGAAACTACCACGGTAGAGATTTTTAAGATTCCTCTCAATTGCTGCATGACACTAACACTGACAATTTTCACACCTGAAGAACACCCATTTGAAGAACTCATCTGAAATCCTGAGAACACTGCCAAGGGACAGATGTCCACAGTTTAAAGTAACCAAAGACAGGTTTTTTTCAAGTACGCACAGTTCTGTTACAAAATATAAAACATACATTTTACTTTTCATATAGACTGATCAGTAAGAGTGTGTACAAGAACACACAAAAGCAGTAAGGGACAAAAACAGAAAGGACTTTCCTCTTAAATGACATCTAATTCATACAGATAGAAGGACTGTGGGTGAGCATTTCCAAATAATTTGCTTGAAAAGCAGCAAGTTTGAGAAAACATAGACCCAAATTAAGTGGCTATAGTCAAAGCAATATTATAATACATCTCAATCACCTCTTAAGTAATTTTCCACAGCTGCAGACAGTTAATGTAGTGCAGTTCTCAGTGGGAGGAGCTACTCAAAAATTGTATTTTGTAAACTGTGAAAGAATTCTTGGCAAAGCATCTAAAGATAATCATGACCAGTTGACAGTAGTAATATTTTTGCATGCTATGTAAAGCCTAAATGGTTCACGGAAAACTTTAATATTTACAGATGTGCTTATAGAAGATAGATCAAACTAGAAGTACAGCAACATCAAGATGCTTTTAATAATATCAGCCTAAATCTTTTAGTTCTAATTTTGTACCTGGCAGTAGAGCTTGTACTTTCTGAATGAAGCAGAAAACTACTATGCCAAACAGTCTATGCAAACTGAGAAAGCATTTCTTTCTAGGAAAAGCAATATTATAGTAAATTTGTTTTATCTAAAAGCAAACATTATTACAAAATAATGTTCTTAAATTCTAATGAACTAGACTGAGGTAAGAATATACTCACCATCAGTGCTGGAAAGCTCTGTCTGTGTACATGTCATAAGTTTGGCCACACAATGGAAGACAAGTTCTCTCTTTTCTTCCTCAATTAAGAAAGGTGATAAACACTGAAGTGTATGCAATCTGCCCTCTGTTAATGGCAGAAACCTATTCATACAAGCAAAACATCAAGAATGAAACAAACCCAAGAACTGAACTAGGAAACAAAGTATCAGTTCATAATGATGTAATATCCTCTGACATAACTAATCCCACATGCGAAATTGAGTCTGATTTTCACATGCCATACACATGTATCACTTCATTTTCAGCCTTCAGTTGTCATTGGTCAGAATCAGGATCATTTCACACTATCAACATTGGCAACAAACCACAAGTTTATAGGGAGCAGCATTAAGATACCCTCCTGTTGTCTTGAAAAGTTCTTTCCTCTCCCAGGATACAGCGTTCTCAGCATGGATCACTTTGGCCATGGTTAAGGACCAGAGTCTTCCATGTTCCTCTGATCTTCAAAGAAGAAGAAAGACCCTGGTTAACATATACAGATGCTCAGGGTTCACCACAAAAGCATTTGGATGTATTCTGAATCAACACACAAATGGAAATACAGTGGCACTCTATACAATACAAACTGTGAAGACAGAGCTAAGAGTTGTTTCACTTGTTCTCACATACCTGTCAAATATAGTTTGCTGCAGGCAAGCTGTACTACTGAGAGTACTGAACTCCTCATATGTGATTTGCATCTCTTCTAACATATGAAGATATTCCAGAAGCAGATATGGAGGATTCTCCAATTCTTCAATCCATTGTAATGAGTACAACAGTTCTGCAACTAATTAAACAACAGCTGTCATTTATAAATGACTGACTTGTATAAGCAAAAAGTCTCAGGTCAAGTTTTTGTTGGCTTTTTAAAATATGTTTTTAATGCATTAAAGATATTATTTTTACATGCAATCTCGGGTGCTTCAGAGCATGAACTGGATATTTGCTGTTGTATCATAACATACAAGCGAAAAAAGGCCACAGTAATCTATTCTAGATATTCAAGAAATTTTAAAGCAAATTAAGCATGACATGACTCCTCTCTGTTCTCCCCCTTTTTTTAATATATATTTCTTGCAGACAAGGCAATCAAGATCTAAGTCCAGAAGAAAACCAAGCAAATTTGGTAAGAGCTACCATGTGGTTCCTTCATTAGCTTACAAAGACCCACACTAAACAACTACACTTTTCATCATGGTGAGATTTTTGGAGATAGAATTGTTAATTTGATAATGCTGAATTTAATATGAGCATTTTAAAAATAAAAGGAAACTAGATTCCACCTCATGGAACTAAGAAAAATTGTTGTCTCAAACTATCTTTACATTATGGTTAAACCCTCAAGGGAGGGATACAGTTCTTATTGCCCACTCATGCCAATGCACAGTGTGTTTTGGCAATGAACAAATCTGAAGTTCATTGAAAATTCATACTTCTCTCAGTTAAAAGTTCTGTTGAGACAGGATGTATATAACCAAAAGAGGTCCAGGAATATAAACACTACATTTGTGCACACTTTTAAAGGAGACCTCAACAAAAAAAAAAATCCAGCAACAAAAGGTAAAAGGATAATTTCTCATACCTGTATGCCAAACTTTAACTACGCATTTCTAATTTTCAATTCAGGTTACAACTACTATAAAATAAAATTCCTTTAAGTTTTACCATTGTAACTTACTTATATTATCAATTTTCTTTCTTTCAGCATCATCATTTCCATGGACTACACTATTTTTCAATTGAAGTAGTACCATTTTACTTAACAAGGCTGAAGCACACAGATGGCCTGGAAGTTTAGTTGTGCCACAGAGCTTGACACTTGATCCCAGAGGTTCACAATTCATACTAAGCCTTCCTTCCAAAAGAGGCTTGTGCATCCACTGGAATATGTGCATAAAAAGAGTAAGAAAAAATACTTTGAGCTGTTTAACCCTGAAAATTCAGAATTATTAAGAAATAACGATGAAACATACACATTGTCATCAAAAGCACAATGGTGAGGATGACCCACTGCCATGTATTAAAAACTTAATTGCACAGCAGTAATTTGGAACTGCACTGCTGCCTCAGAAACAAATACATTTCTTTAGAACTCTATGTATTTTACAAGAAATTCTAGGGTTACTGAAGACTGGTGGCTGCACAGGAAATTTATGTCCTTCCCCACTCTCTACTCTATATATGTCAGCATTTTGTTGATAGTTAGCACACCATGTTCCTCTGCAGATATTGGTGTCTTTCACAAAATTAATCTTTATGAAGAATTAACTTAGAGATAAACACATCTTCACAATATCTACTCTGTCAGATAAAATTCCTGAATTGTAAAGCAAGTTGCTGGTGTTCCATGCAGATAAGGTAACTTCATGGATTTTGATTTTTCTCCAGTAGTACTGGATGGGTCCATAAACACAGAGATTTTGTCCTCTTTATGGACAGAGGCTGAAAAGAGCCTCTGGCACAAACATGGTGTTCGTAAGTGCAGTGCCATGTCAAAAGGAAGAATGGTTACCACCCCAGGGGACAGAGGCTTGAGAAAAGATTGACTGCCCTGTGCAATCCCTTATCATTTCCATACCTCAGAGCACAGAGACTCGTGCAATTTCCCCCACTCAGTTTTGCTCGGTGTGACGTGCTCAACATAAGCTCTCACAAGATATCCAGACTGTCCATCAGTTTCGATGAGCTTCAACAACAAATCACTGACTGCAGAGATCAAAACCTGAAGACTGAGAAAGGAGAAAACACTGCAAACAAGTTTGGCACTATTCATTAAGAGCCACCTGCATATTTTCCAATACAATGCTCCATACATGCTGTACCAGGGGTGGTTTAAGTTCTGCTCTACCCACTGCCTCCAACAGGCTGAAACGTCTCTCAGTAATACAGATGTCAATTAAATGAAGGCTAGTATAGCACTGATCCTGGTTTGTTTTGGAGAACGACATATTACAGAACAGACACATGCATCCCACTTACCTTTTAACGTCCAAAGAGGAAGACTGAACTTGGTTCTTAACCCACAGTGCAGCTTTAAGCAAAAAGGTGCTCTGTTTCTGAGTGCTCTGAAGCTGATGCACAAGTGAATTTACACCAGACATCCACGTGTGTTTTAATTTGCATACAAGTAAATCTATTGTAGGGAAAAGAAAGGAAAAAAGAACACAAAACAACAACAAATGGACAAGCAAAACCACCACAAACAGGTAAACTCTAATTACAGCCTACAGCATACAGCAACAATCACATGTCTAAAGGTCCTAGAGTAGGAAAACAATTCTCTTTTCTGTGGTTATATGCAAAAACTATGAAGGGCACATACACAGCTTTCCTGTTGCAGAGCAATTTTAAATTAACTCTGACACACAGATAAGATTTAATTGAGAAAAAGAGTGATGTTCCTGTTGTCTGCTACCACATGTCCATACGGTCTTCAAAAACACAGATCTTTCTACCCAAACACTGAACACTGACAACATCAAGAGTCATTTATAAAGCAGCAGTGGTTTCCGAGCTAGTCCTTCTTCACTTCTATGACAACACTGAAACATTGTATTTACTTGTATTAATGTCAGTAAATGCATGTACCAATTTAACACTCTCAAATTCTGCATTCAAAGAATATAAATCAGGATCTCAGCCTGAACATGAGACACTGGTAGAGAGAGACATGGATCACAATTTGTCTGGGCAACTTGCCCAATATAAATGATTTCAGAATAAATACATATTATCTGTAATGAAGCAATTGCAAATATTTTTTCATAGACTCCCCATATTGCAAAACGAACAAAAAATGTTCATTTGTTATATTTCATAGACTTTAAATAACTTCTGTAACACTCCAAAAAGTGTGCAGTATCACAGCCTCCAAGTTAGCTGATACTAACAACAAAAAAGCTTCAAAATCCTTATAAA
The DNA here is from genome assembly GCA_013397115.1 of Edolisoma coerulescens. NCBI lineage: Eukaryota > Metazoa > Chordata > Aves > Passeriformes > Campephagidae > Edolisoma > Edolisoma coerulescens. The sequence continues at coordinate 296,349 of VWZW01007326.1, read as the reverse complement.
GATGTACAGGACTTGATGCTTAGTAGTAACTATGGGCACTGTAAATGAAAGCAGAGATTTTCATGTCAGTTACAGCTGAAAATGCTTAATGTATGTGAATTCAGTATTCCATCACATGATTCTGTTTCAGGAAAAGGAAGAATTTAGATGTAATCATCACCTACGAAAAAGCTCAGATGAAGTTCTTTTTCCAGATTACCTGTCAAGTGTGTTGCATCCTGCCTCTGAGCACACAGCTGGAAGATGGTAAGGAGCAAGTCTTCTGAGGATGGCATCAGCAAACACCCTTTCACTGAGCTGAAAAAGCTCGAGGCCACATCGCAGATGAAAGATACTGATGGTTCAGTATTTCCAGCTTCAGAAAGATCCTTCGCTTTAGACAGAGCTGCTTGAAGTTTATCAATAATCCTTTCAACAAAAGTTTCACCAATCAATGATTCTATTGGGCAGAGGAAAAAGACAGTATGTTTTGATTACTTGATAAACATGACCATGCAAAGATGTCATATTAAAATGGACCATTTTGATTCCTATTTACTGATTTTGAATGCAAAATATAGTGCAAAGCAGTTTCACTCTAATACCTAAACTCTCTTATTTCACAGACACCAGCCAATGTTTCACACTGCCAAGTATCTTTTCTCTAAACCAGCTGAAACAGCTTTGAAAAAGGTATATAAAATAGAGCAAGTGCAGAGTGATCCCTCCCCCTTTTATGCCTTCCTAGCTTCTGGCAACTAATTGTGAGCCCAAGATTTCACCAGACTATTGCATATAGCCATGAACATGCTTAGTTCCTTTTTCATGGGATACAAGCAAGCAAATTCCATTTATCCTCAAACTCCACAGTATCCTGTGGCAATGAGTTCCATTATTTAATTACAAACTGTATGAAGCAGTGTACTTTTCTCATCTCTCAAGACTGCTATCTAAGCATGTGTTAGAAACTCAGGTTCTTCCACTGAAATAAACAATGATAAATTTCTCACTATTTGCATTTTCTATACAAATTATGATTCTATGGCTCTTAAGCTCTTTAGCATCCCTAATCACTTCCACTACAAGCTGACAAATTCTAGTCTGTTTTCTTGCCTCTACAAGCAGAAGCCACTCTTTGTCTAACCGTCCCTGCCAGATTTCTTTGGGCATATCCTAATTGTATTACACATTTTTCAAAAGCATGTAAGTGAACAAGAATATTGCAGCGACCAAAACTACATGCAGTATTCCAGATATTGACTACATATTCAGTGTATTTACTACATGCTATAATAATTTTCAATTGTCTTCTGTTTTTTTCACAGCAGCTCCTAATAACCTGTATTATTCCTTTTTTACTGCTTTTTTACAACCTGTCACTTACAGGGAAACACCACAATGATTGAAGACCTCTTTTTGAGTTTTAACAGGTCAGAGCCTATCACTGAATTGATACAGTTACAATTGTGTTCTTCCCATGTATACTTGTAATATTTATTTGCTTTGGATTTCTTTTGTAATCTTTTGTATCAGTTAAGCATTCAGTATCACAACACACTGCTACGGGTCTGTGAAGTTTCAGTTCTGATTACTATTAATATTTAATCAGAAAAAATTATCTTCCTTTCAGTATTTATCCTTTTTCCCCTTTAATTCCTATCATCATAGGCTACTAATCCATGAAAGGCTCTTCTATTTCCTCCATGACTATTTACCTTAAGAAACTTAGATAAGAGATCTCATTTAAAAAATCCTTTTGAAAGTCCTCATGCTCATTTTGGCTTGAATGACTAAGTCAAGAACTACCATAGCTCCTCAAAATCTCTTAGGCTTCATCCAATATGAATTAAAAACAGGTCACCAAGCACCCAGCAGAAAATGAGCTCAGGAGTGCCTCCAGCTCTAGAGTCAAAAAGCGAAGTCACTGGACAATCAGCCCTAGAACACCACTGACTCTCCGTGGAGAGAGGAAACAGGTTTTCCTGATGGTCCTCCAGTAACAGAAAAAACAATCTCAGGACACCTTCAGGATGCCTTGTCTAAGAACATCCATCACAGGGAGCTGCCTGTGTGCATCTTTGAAACTTGAAAGCACCATGAATGTGCACAGCATCCACTGACACTGAAATATGTCACCTCAGGGATCAAAGCAAATGCTGAGTTTACATGGAAAACATGAAGAAAGCTGAACTCCCCTGGAAGTCTGTATCAGATACTAAAAATGCAAGGAATAAAATAAATAGGATGCTGTTAATAAAAAATATCAGATTATACATACAGCATAAGAGCATACACAGTTTTAAAAGACATGAAACTAAACAGAAATGGCTCAAAACAATTCAAAGGTCCTGTAACAAGGCATTACTAAAACACACATGGGTCCATAACAATTGACTTGGTATTCTAGTTTTGAAGGTAAATTTCCCATGGTATGGTTTAAAAATTCATATTATTTTACAGCACATCAGCTAACAGATCAAGCTTACTTAAATCTTCCTCAAGTTTTCAAAACCTGCAAATCTGAAACTTCTCTTTAAACACTGCCCTCGTTTAGCAATGTGGACCAAAAAAATGGCAGTTGCTACTGCAAGTTAGTGTCTGCAAAATTAAATTGGATGTAGTAAACTGGCTCAGGTATAAAAAAAGCCCAAAACAAAGAAACAAAAACCCCAACAAAAACCAACCAATCAACAAAAAGCTACCAGGAGAAAGCCTAAATGCTCTACATGAAGTATTCTGGAAGATCCCAAATTCCTTTCAACCTTATACAAAGCCTAAGTGCAGCGTTTGCATTCCACAAACTCCGAGGATTATATATGCTCACCACTTTTAATGTGCTGTGACAACACCAAGCTCAGGAGGGTCCACCTTTCTGAAGAGGCTGATTCTGATGAGGCTGCTCTAGGTTTTAAACCCAGGTGACACAGATCATCTGCCAGCATTACCAGTCTTTCTCCAAGTGTGTCTCCTTTCAGCCAGTCAGAGACTAAGGAAAGCTTCATTGTACTTGAGCATGCCTGGATCACAAGAGAAAAATCCCAAGAATCTTTTGAGGGTATAGAATAATAGAATGGTTTGGGTTGGAAGGGACCTTAAAGATCATCTTCCAAGTTCCAGTTTAAGTACCAATCCCCTGTTATGGGCAGGGACACCTTCCACTAGACCAGGTTGCTCCAAGCCCCGACCAGCCTGGCCTTGAACACTTCCAGGGATGAGGCAGCCCCAGCGTCTCAGTGTAACCTGTTATTAACTATTACTACTAAGTATAAGATTAATATGTCAAACTTGCACACAGAGTGGGAATTATATCATCTGCCATAAACAGTCTTTAGATTTTACATCTGCAACAATACCCCCAATCTTCTTTTTGTCAGAGACAGCAACTTATGGCTGGGTCAGATCACTACTGCAGAGTCAAACAAGTCACCCTCTGAAAATGCTTCCTTTACCTTTCTCCTCCAACTATAGAGCCCAGGAAACTCCTATACTGGAATTAGAAAAATAACTTCTGGATGACACATTTGGCTGAAATAAAATCTATTTACAACACAGAAACTGTTTACAGCACCTGAATTTCTTTAAGAAGAAACAGAAGGTCACAAATTAAAAACATTATTTTGCTGATGAGCCACTGTAAGTTACAAGATCATAAAAACTGAGTATTCCTAAAATACACACCATATGTGAGGGAAGATCCTGTGGTCTATGCACTGGACTGTAAGTCAAGTGCTATGACTTCTTGTCCAAAAATATGTCATACACTTCCTATTTCATCCCATGCAATCCCTTAAATGTCAGTTTGTCAATATTCAGTGTGAAAAAATGTAATACTACCTTTTCCTTATAAGCACCTTGTAAGGATGATGATACAAATAATGATTTAAATTACTGGTCTAATCCCCAGCTCCATTCTCTCTATCTTAGAAGAGGTGATCAACAAATCAGGAATCCCTCTGGCTCAAAAAGCGAACTAACCAAAACCAGAAGGGACAAAGATTCTTTTTTTTTGGTGTCATCATTTCATTTTTAAGATGGTCTCCAGATTTAAGTGCATTTAAAACAAACACTACTCCGAAACTGTATGATTTTCAAACTATGGAAATTATCACTACAAACACATGTGAGTCTTAAAGCTAACATCAGAGGATTATTAAAAACTATGCATAACAAGAACAAAAAAAATCTTAAGAGGTACCTTTTGAATTATCTGGAGAAAAATAACCCATTTCAGGTCCATCTGAAAAGAAAAAACAGAATTCCCCAATATTTAACAAAAATCTTTGCTGAATAGGAAGCAATAATGCCATTTTAATTGTTCTGTAGGGCATAAGTAGAAGCTGCTAAAATTCAGTAACAAAGTTATTGATTATATCATTTTTATCTTCCAGATCTTTCTCTACCACAAAATAAGGGACTGTACTTATACCGAAGTCTACCAATGACCACTATAAAAGTACACTGTATAAAGAAGCAAGAGTAGAGAAATTCTGATGTTACTTTTTTTTAATGATTATACCATACAGAAAGGGACAGAACCTTTCACCCCAACACTATCACGTCAAACTTTCCTAAAACTATTTTCCTTATGCTGAACTTAACCCAAATTCATGTAAAATTATCTTCCATGTGACACTGCCAAAGTAAGATTATTAATGAACCACAGCCCACAAAAACAAATAATAATTAAAAATTATTAATTAATAAAATTAATAACATAATGTACAAGTCATACCTTTGCTAAATCATCAAGAATGACTCTCCTTTCATCATTATTGTTGCAACAATGAAGTACACTGTATAAAATATCAACCAGGAAATGGGTGTCTTTTCTCCAGTCTTCTTTCAGCCAAGTTATTAAATTCATATACAGAAATTGTACAGATGGACTTCGGTTATGAGCTTTCATCTCATTTTGGGATTCAGCTTGAGCAGGGCTTACATCATTTCCCTGCTCTAAAAGTACTTGGAAAACTCTGTTTGAGGAAAAAGAATTGAGCAGGGCAGAGAGAAATTTCAAATGCAGTTCTGACTTCTGTTCATTGACATACACAATGCTCAGCTCAGCCAGGTTGCAGACTAAGTTCTCTAGAGGTTCTTTCCTTAGACATGAAGTTTGCTGCAATTCAGCCTGAATTTCAGAGTCACCATTTCTCACTTCTGTGAGCTTTCGATTCTCTGTGCTCCTTTCAGATTCATCCTCGTCTGTAAATCTGATTTTTAGAGATTTTCTATTGTTTGATTTCGTAGCACTCTTTGGATTCTGAAGAATTTCTAGCATACCAGATATGGCAAACAATGATTTCTCATCAGCATCCAACCTATCAACATGAAGTATACACATTTTTAAAAGATGGTCCCAAAATTCTGACAACAGTTTCTGGAAAACTTCATCTGTGCTATCATCATTGGAGAGTTCTGCTTTAGCTTCCCAGGAACTCAGCATTTCTGCTATTTGATAAAATAATGGTCCACTTTGTAACTTGGGCTCCTTAAGTACAGCATTGGTAAAAGGAATTAGCTATAAAGACAAAAAAAAGTATTAAAAAACAGTGATCCAATTTATAAAATAATTTTATTCTTTATAATGCCAAGAAATTATATAATTCTGAAAAACATTCTGGAAGCAATTCTGCAAATATCAGAATTAATTATGGTTGAACACTTCATAAGAATACACAGGATGGGAGGCACTTTTTTTCCTTTAAATGTAACTGAAATTGCACAGTAAAAAGGATGATTTCATAGGAAGAAAAAAAACCCCTAAATTCAGTACCATTACTTTTGTTACACATTGCTCTCTACAACTCCCTGAAAGGAGGTGGGAGTGGGTCTCTTCTGCCAGGTCTCAAGTGAAAGGATGAGAAGGAATGGCCTTAAATTGCAGCAGGGGAAATTCAGACCAGGTAGGTATTATAAAAAAAACAAATCACTGGAAGTGTGGACAGGCATCAGAACAAGTTGCCCAGGGAGGTGGTGGAGTCACCACCTCTGGAAGTGTTTAAGAGATGCCTGGATGAGGGACTTGGGAACATGGTCTAGGGGCGATTTTGGTGGTGCTGGGCTGACGGCGGGACTGGATGATCTCAAAGGTCTTTTCCAGCCTTGACAATTCTGTGTGGTTTTTTTCATAAAGTCTAGAGAAACTCTCAACAGAGAAGTAAATCCTGACCTAAAATTCACATTTTTCTTTAATTTTGAATTATTAAATGTATACACAACAATACTCAGCATTTCTGATGAATACCTGGTCACATATAAGCATTTGATGAATTTGGTTTTGGTCTTCTCTTTTCTGTAGTACAGCAAAGCACAGACACTCCATAAATGCAGTTACAATTGCTGAACTTTCTGAAGGGCTGGCTATTGTCCTCTCACTTGACAACCTGTGAGAGGACACACAGTCAGCTGTGCTTCCAAGAAACCCACTATGAATGTCATCAATGTACCCTCAGTTATGTTGTTCTGATCCAGACAACACCAGTAGGAGCATATAGGATCACAGAATCATTTATAGGAGTCAGGTCAAAATAAACGCAATTTTAAAAGTTGATAAACCCAGGCATTTAATAGAACCTGTATCAAAATAACTTCTTTGTCCAGTCTTAGCATTCAGAAAAAAAAGATCTACGTAAACAGAGAAACCATATACAGTCAAGCACACTGTCTCATGTTTCAGACGCCTGTCAAAACTCCTTTGCAATTTTCCACACACACACTATAGAGGTTCAGAAAGTGTCATTTTCTGTCATTACAGAAAAAAAAAAGAAAATAAAAGAAAAAAAAGAAAGAAAAGAGGGAAGAAAAAAAGAAAAAAAAAGAAAAGAAAGCCACCTAAAGACAGTTTCACCAGTTTTGAGTCTGAAAAACTGCAATTTGTTTGCTTGTTAATAAATACTAGATCACACAAATTATCATAGAAATATTACAATCATTTTACTACTTGTAATAAAATTCTATACACTTTTCAATCAAACCCCTACATAACTCTCTTCTCCAACAGCTCCACTAATTGCCACACCAACATCAGTCGAGAACTGATTTTTGTTTAAATAAATGAAATTTCAGTATTTCATAAAATAATTTCTATATGCTTTTGAGTACACAATGCACAGGTGCACATTTAAATTACATTTGACAGAAAGTTGGTTTTGATGTATTTTAAAGACACAAAGTAAAAGCAGTTTCAATCCTTTAAAAATCACTATCACGAGAATTACAGTTCCTGCGTAAAGGAAACGGCACTATCACAAGGCTAATCTCCTCTGTAAGAATTACACACTGGTGAGAAGAGCCTGATTCTTAAGAGTTATCCTTAATTATAATTGGTTTTCCATATTCAAACTGGTCATGGAATAAACACAAAGCTTTGACAAGGAAAGGTAAGAATGCTTCATGTAAGGAAGATGTAACAAAATCAAAAGAAAGCTGAAGATTTAAGACAACAGGAACAGCCACAAAGGACAGACTTCAGTTTTGGATATTGAAAGGATTTTTGAAGTATGATTCTCATTCATCTTTAAATGCTTAAAGATTAGTTTCTTTATTTCCAAATGTAAAATAGACTGATTCCAAATAAATAAATTTGTGGTCCATACCCTTGAATTATAGAGCTGAAAAAAACTCTGAAGTATTCCAGTTTCGGTTCCACAACATCAGGAGGCACCTTGCTAATGAAGGGCAGGAGGTTTGGGTAGATAACAGTAGCTAATCCTCGCCCACCTTCTCGAAGCACTGTCCAGAGCTTTGGAAGAACTCCTTTTTTGGCATTTACATGACTCCAACAGTCCTACAGAAAGAAACTCACTTACTATAAATTAAACAACAATATGTTGCCTCAGAAGAACTCCCAAGCTAGCCATTTAACCTACCTCCCTGTATTATAGCTGAAACAAGTTATTGTGAAATTTAAATTCTGCTAAGTTACTCACTTGCCAGTATTCTTTAAAATCACTCTCTCCCTATTTCGGCTTGTGAATTTAAGAAGTTAACATGATAAAACTATTTCTGCATTGTTTAAAATCAACTGACCTTCCTTGTTAGCCAATTGCAATTACAGGCTTCTCTTTAATAATGCTTTCATGATGCTTCATAGAAATCACTACTGTAATTAGACCTGTATTTATCAAGACCGACCAATGACTGACTTTAGAAGTACCTTCAAAACTCTCTTCAAAATTTTTCTGATGGTTAGAAAATGCTTTGACACCTTCCCCTCCCTAAAATTTTTTGTCATCTGATCTATTTTATTTATTATAATATTTATTATAGTTCAAGGTATCTACATTTATAACAAACTGAACAAAGACTGTTAAGGCGTTTTTCTTCATGAAAACTTTTTACAGTTCATTCCACCAGTTGCAAAAGGGATCTGCAGCATTAAACCCTCAAAGCATCCCAGTCTATGGCAACACCTCATCCTGCTAATAAATGCAAAGCTGGTGTTTCACTTAAAATTAAGGAAAAAAAAAAGAAAATGCTATAGAACCTTTACATTTGAAGTGGAAACAAACTAACCAAAAACACACTGCAGGTCATTTTTGTAACTGTCTTTAACAAAGAAAGAGGTTTTAAGTATTATTTGACTTATTAATAACTACATTTAATGAAAAGGTTTCAGGTTAATTAAATTAAGTTCATAAAACAACTCTAATTTTCAGATATGCTGGACATGGTATATTTGAAAGTTACACTAAAAGAAGGAGGATGTAGCCTTAAGGAGTTCCTGTCATTAATCATAAAGAAAACCCAGTCAAGCCTGTCGTCCTAACTCTACACGGAGAACAACAACACTTGGTGAAAAGTTAAATTTTATGAAAATATCTGCCCCTTAGGCTTCCCACTTTACCTCAATAGTGGTGATAGTATAAAGCACTGCTTCCCAAAGAGCAGGACACACCACTGCATCACTGTCATCAATGCTGAGAAGAACAGCAGGACAAACTCTTGGTGCTTCAGCTCTCATCACCTCAGGCAAGTGCTGGCAAAAAGCAGAAATCAGCTCAAAGAAAGCTGAGCGAACCTGACAGAGGCCATAGAAGAAAAAACAGAATTTGTCACTACATGTAGTTTATAAGATTCCTTTTAAAGTCAACAAAACCTTACAACATGCCATCCCCATATTTTATCCTATTAACAAAGGCTAAAATATTATTAAAGAGGAAGAAAAACAAAGCAGTTATTAAACAGTCTTATCAAATATTTTAATGTACTTTGTTTAGTGACAAAATGCTTATCAAAAGTTGTATTTTTATATATTTCTCAAAAGGCATATTTTCCCAAAAGCAACTTAAAACTTTTAAACAAAATAATATTGCATGAATTCATCACTCTATGCACTGCTGGTCTTGACAGACTAAAGACCAGTAACATGGTTAAAAAAATGAAAATCCCAAAGCACTACGAACACCTGCTGCAAGTTGACAGAGTTCGTATCTTCTACATGAATTTTAAATTACGGCAGATTGTCAAGAAGTAGATCATGACGATATAGAAATAAAAATTTAGCTTACTGAACAAATTTTCAAGCAATATTGTCTATATTGAGTTTAGGGGTTTTTTTAACATTAAGTCTGGTCAGATACTAGTCCTAGATCAAAAAGATTTATAATTATGTTAACTAAACAGTCTCTTTAGCCCTTCTGGAATCTACTTAGAAACCTGAAGACTGTTTCAAACTTAAGCAAAGTACAAAGTTCATCCTTGTAGAATACAAGTAACTAATATTTCCTTAGGTTAAGTGTATTACCTTTAACAAAAACCAAGCAAAATACAGAAGAAATTAAAAAGTCACCTGTGATACACTGTGTTTGCTGTATTTCCAAAATTTGTTTTGGGACAGAAGTGACATTAATTTCTCCTCCAATGAATGCATCTCTTTCTTTGGCAACATGCTGAGCAACTTTTTTAAAGCTAACAAGGAACAGGTCAGAATCCGGAAAAATTTGGCTTCCCTTTCTTCTTCTGGTACAGTTCTCAGAAAGCAAAACAAACGAAAAAGTTAAAGTGAACTGCAAATAAACCAGCAGGCAACCCAAGTTTTTCTAAACTAAACTGTCTTCATTATTTTTTTGTTGTTCATTTGATTTCAGGTGCCAGCAATGTTCCATAGGTTCTAAATTACATTATAAAGTGTTACGAAAAAAAAAGTTTCAAGTCATCTCATCTTCCAGCTACTTACAAATGGTATTCCTAAAAGAGCTGACACAAGAATTAGATAACCGATAATACTTTCAAAACCATTTATACTGAAGTCCCAAACAAAGTTGCTGGGATCTGGACTCAAATAATTATTCTGTCTCTTGAAACAAAACTAAATTCACTACCCCCAGGGACAGAGAACCCAATACAGACCAAGATTTAAGGACTTAAATATACATTAAAGCAGGCAAACATACTGAGGGTCACTGAGAGTATCAGCTGTTTCTTTCAGAAGGTGATCTTGAAGTATCTATGGCGGAAAAAACAAAACATATAAACACGAAGAAATCTAATATTTATATGTGAACAATATAGTCCATACATTATTCAGAGACAGCCCTACAATAAAATTCCACAACCTCTGAGTTGTCTTTCTAGTATTTTTAGACATGCTAGTGAACATGCCAGAAAAGAATTTGACTCAGGCTGAACATAGTAGCTGTGGTACTGTTTGAATTAAGTCTTCCTAATACTTAGTAAATTGCAGCCCTACGCCAATGTGCCCTTGCTAAAAAGAAGCCAAACTGAGGCAAATCAAAATAGTTAGGTTTGCATATGATGAGCCAGCAATGCAACCTTTTACCTTTTTTTAATTCAGTCAATTCAGTATCGTCTGACTGGCAGAAGAGTATAAACCTTGGTCAGAACTAAACTTGTAGATGCTGAAACACTGCTCAGCATTCTTCACTCCTTTTTCACTGCAGCTAAACTACTCCAGCATCATTACTCCCTCTGTCAGCAACATTATGTGTTGATTGAGCATCATTACATAGGAATGCACACAAGGAAATTCACTATTCATTCCTCTGGTTCCAGTCATTCTCATCTCAAGTCCAAAAAAACAGATGTATTTTTTTCTCTGCATTCTTTATTCTTCTTCTTTCTTATATTTCCTTACAGAAGAAATTTTTCCCTGTGAAGGTGGTGAGGCCCTGGCACAGGTTGCCCAGAGAAGCTGTGACTGCCTCATCCCTGGAAGTGTTCAAGACCAGGTTGGACGGGGCTTGGAGCGACCTGCTCTAGTGGAAGGTGGCCCTGCCCATGGCAGGACATGGAACATGAATACCTTTCGAAAGTCCCTTCCAACCCAAACCATTCTATGATTCTCTTCGCAGGAGCAAAGTTTCAGGTGAGAAAGAAATTTAACCACGAGGAATAGATGGGAGAAGGACGAGTTTTAAACTTAAAATAAAAGCTGATATATACAAAGCCTTAAAGAAACAAAAAAGTAGAAACTCACATGAAGAATTTCATCCTTACAGAATACTAAGGCTTCGGGTTGTTTGCTCGAAGGAAACGCTTTTTCAAAAGCTACTTTTGCAGCAGAAGCAGCAGGGGAGTAAGTGTCACACTGAGCAATCAGCCAGTAACCCATGATACTTTTTAAGTAAGGAGCTAAGTGTTTTTTGACTTTAATAATCAGTTGCTCAAAAGATTGCTGAGTTGCTTCTCGAACACGGCGATCATGATCCTGTGTTAAGCAAAAAAAGGAAGAAAAAAAAGAGAAAGGTTTATTGGTTTATGAAATGTACCTTTGATTTCAGGTACTTCAAAGCAAAAGGGGTGATTAAAAAGCCATGTTTGCAATTAATTGGATTTGAAACATAGATTTGAGACTACACACCAATGACAAAAAAGTTTTGGTATCCCGAGGTATGGGGAGAGTCCTAATTTAGTAGCATCATATTCCCAAAGTGCTGTACACTCAGAATTGTAACTTTTCCATGATATCCCTAACTACAGTTTTTGTTTCCAATTTATACAAACATTTTACAGACAAAGAAGAAGCAGGAGAAACAGGAAGCCTTGAAGACATCTTTTGAATTAGAACTACCATAAAGCTGTGCACCATCACCCTTTATTTACATATGAATTTACAACATCGTGATTTGCTACGCTCTTGACTCCAGAAAGAAATACTAGGAAGTACTCTAATGGGTAAGAATAGTGATTCATTTTGCCCCATAGCATGTTTCCAACAGTAGCCATTCCAGAGAGCTTGGAAATACAGTAAATATATCAAAAAACTTATTGCTAATCTGGCTACACATGGTCTTTTCATACATGGTTTGGGGTTTTCTTTTAGTGTTAAGTCTGGACAAGTATTAGTCCTAGATCAAGAAGATTTATAATTATGTTAACTGAACAGACTCTCTAGCCTTTCTGGAATCCACATAAAAAGTAATTTTCCTAAGAAATATAGTACCACCTTTTAAACATAAAGGTCTAACAGACCTATCAAGGAAGTACAGCCCAGACATCAACAGTTCAAGATTTCACCCACTGCCAATACTGAAATA
>VWZW01007326.1:252201-276024 GCA_013397115.1 Edolisoma coerulescens | reverse complement strand
TCCCGATTGGCTGCGGCAGCTGTCAGTCATGGCGCGCGCCAATCGGAAGCAGGTGGGGCCGGGGCACGGGGGTGGCCCAGGGGCTGCGGGCCGGGCCGGGCTCGGGGCTCCCCTGCTGCCCTTGGGACGGGAAGTGCCGGCTGGCGACAGGGCCCGGCCTGCTGCCCGCCGCGCCCCAGGGTTTCTCCAGGCGAGCCTCTGAGGGCGTTTATCTAGAGTCTCTTGTCAAACGCAGGTGCACGTTTGGTCGTTTACAGACCGCCGTATCTTATCTTAAAAAATATAAAATACTTCAATCTTTTAGGCTGTGCATTTCCCCGTGAGGGCTGTGCCGTGGAAAGGCTGCTGCAGAGCCTGTCGGACAAGTCTGCCCAGGCACAGCGTGGGTTAAATTAACAGCCCCACATGTCGATGCTGTCCTGCCTTCCCGGCAGGAGCAAGGACAATTTGGAATAGATTTTATCAATTAAAAGTTCTTCATACAAGATCAAGTATTGTAGCTTTTTGCAGAAAAAAAAATGTGCTGTAGGGGAGGGTTGTTGGATGAACAGTTATTTCTTTTTCTGAACAAATTGAATGCTAAGTTGCAAAAGTTGATCATTGTGCTCTCGATGAAATGGCTGCCACCCAGCCATCAACAATTGGGTCATCTGCCCTAAGAGCTCATGCAAACATGCTCGTGTTTGTAAATGGCTTTTCATACAAAATGTCCTCTGTGAGTATCATGCCTAAGCTCTCCCCAGCTTAACTTTTCTCTCTGATTCTCTTGGTGTGACTTAATTTTTTGGGTGTGACAGCTCCAAGCAGGCTGTTGTGCTCTGGGGCTGGTGTGCTGCCAAGTCCAAGCAAAGAAATGGATCTGGAAAGGTGGAGTGATACAGGTCAGATTTAGTGCTGGTTGTGTTTACATGAAGGGTGGACAGCAGGGTTAAACTAGCCTGCAAAGATTGCAGAGACTTGATTTTGAACCCTTTTAGCTTCCTTGTTTTCACTGTATAACATACGTTGAGTTTTAAGTTTACCTGAGTTTTTTTGGATGATCTTTTGTCAGGTAAGGTATAGGGGCTACAGACTAGAAACTAAAAATGTTCTATCACATGTGCAGTAGCCACCTGGCTGAAGCCAAGCACTTGGCTTAGGACTCTATAGTGGTAGATCACTCTTGTCGAGAAGGGTCCACACGTATAGTCAATAACAGACCCATCTGAATTATTTGCTTGATATGCAGGGAAGGTGATGATAAATCTTCCCCAGTAAAGAAATTGAAAAATTGGAATTCCCATTGTCTGTATATTTTCAAATATGTTAAGACTATTTTACTTGTGTCAGACTTCATTAAAGGCACAGGGAATTTGCAGTAAACAAAATGAAAAGGTTGCAAATGCAAATAACTTCAAAATTCAATTGGGACAAAACCAATTCTTTTTCCATAAAATCCCTGTGGTGTTAGTTAAAGTCCTTAAGGCTTATAGGACTTTTGATAAAGTTTCCCATCTTGTTATTCTGTGCAATGCTTTTGATTTAACGTTTTAAATTAGGGTTTTGCAATTCACACTGTGATCTTGTCTATACAACAGTTGCAATTGTTTCATGTTAAAATATAAGTAATATTTTTTTGGTTTGAAAATGTCAAATTAAAACAAGTTAATTCACCTCAAGGGACAGCTTGGCCATAGAAATAACTTGTGTAGCAATGAACAGGGAAAACCAAAACTACTTTCTAATTTTACTGTTTTTCTTTGTTAGGTCACTGTTCCTTTTAGGAACAATTGCAGACTACAAATATGGGAAAGAAACGCATCAAAGGCAAAACTGCACAGTCTGATGAGTCTCCGGATATACTGAGTATGTTTCCTTGGAGAAGTCTGTGGACGTAATATTTCTTCTAACCTCAAAGGCTTGAAAGCTGATTAACATTAGAAGGCCTTTACACTGGTCACTGGCTTTGAAGTTTCATTTACAAAATCTGGATTTTTTTTAATTGAAACTCAAGTCTAGCAAGAAATATTGGTGTCGTGACTTTTCTAAGTATGCTAGAAAATAGTAATCCTGTCTTGAAAACTGAGATTAATTTCTGGTTTTCAGGAAACTCAGACACACAGTTCTTTACTGATACAGATTTTGTAAAATTACTCAGAATAGAAAGGGTTTGTGCAGTCAGCTGCTAAGCTGAAGTTGCATTTTCCTAGTGAAAATTTTGTTGCAGGCGATTCTTGCTTTAGCAGTAAAAGCTGTGATTGAAATACTTTTTAAAGCAATTTGCCTTTATTCTAGCAGCTAATTTGGTACTGACCCTGGACACTTCAGCTCTCCTAGTGTATTTTGGTTAAAACCTCTTCTTTCTGTTCTTCTGTTCCTAATAGTTCCTAATCCCAAATACTAAATTTTATTCTCCTAACTCAACTAGATCTCAACTGTGCTCAAATGTATTTTGTTTTTATCTTGTTTACCTGGGTTGTTGTAGCTTTTGTTTTCACTTGTGTTGTGTAGCATTCTCTTCTACCACCTTACCTGCCAGGTCACAGATCGTGTCCTTCCCATCTTTTTTGTTGATCCGAGCTGGGGAAGTGGGTTGAACCAGGTTAATTTAGTTGGGAGAGAGAGCACTTAGAGTTTGAGGAGGCTTGGTGGGATGGCCTGTTTAAATCTACTCTGCTTTGGTTTCCTGATTGTCCTGGTCTTCTTGTGTTAGCTTCTGTCTCTAATGGATGCCTTTTTTAGCTGCTTTTGTCTGGTTTGGTTATTGGGGGGCTTGGGGGCTTTTGTTTCCTGGAGTCAGGGCCAATGTCTGCTGTAACTGTTCCTCTTTTTCTCCTGCAAAAAGTTCAGTTATGTTCTATCTGCTGGTGGCATTTCACTTTTTTGCCTATTAATAGGTGATCTTACAATGACAAAGTCCTGTAAAGCCACAAATGAAACTAAGACTGATCATGGTGAATAATTCCACTGTAATAGTAGTTGCCAGTGTACAGAATATTTTGGTTTGTTTTTAAATGACAATTTTGAGGTTGTAGATGAAGCTCATGTTTTTCAGAAAGGCTAAAAGAATGCTTCTGAGTACCTGTGTTTGTCTCTTGTTGGCTACTATTTGCACTTTGATAAAATCCTGTAATCTGGGACAGGAAAAGAACTGTAGGTACAAAAATTTGCACCAGTTTCATCTTATGCCAATAGAAGTTTGCAATCTTGGGGCTGTAATCTTGCCTCAGCATAGATGGATTCAGAGCTGTCATACTATCTGAGCAATAAAAACACCTCAAAGTAAAGTTTAGGATGCAGCAACAGTATACCCAGATTGTGAACGGTGGTAACAAAAGCTTTCTTTCTGATACTCTGATAAATTGTCAGTGTTTCTTTGGCTCTAGAAAGACTATCCTAACTTCTGGATTGCTGCCTGTGTCTTCAATACTTGCATTTGTTATGCTACCTACATCCTTCTTGTGCTTTTTAATTTGTAGAACCTGTGTGCAAGCATATTCGTAAAGGACTGGACCAAGGGCATCTGAGAAAGGCACTGCAGAATGTGGAATGGCATGTTTGTCAGGACTGCAAGGCAGACAGTAAGACACAAGAGAAGGCTGAGGAGGAGACTGATGAAGGCACTTCGATATGGTTATGCCTAAAATGTGGCCATAGGGTATCTCTTTTGTTGTTAATTTGTCTTAATACCTTTCAGTGTCTCCTAATATAGTGGAACAAGAGAGTTTGTAATTAAACTCTTATATTCTCTCATTTTTTTATTGTAAAGCTGGTGCTACCCAGATGACTTTATATACTGTAGAGTGTGATTTAAAAATGCCTGATTTGAATGTCAAATGAAGTACTTGGAAGATGGCCCAAAGACATTTAGCAGGCTTAAGGCTAAAACACCATCTTGAGGACTTGTTTTCCTAGAAAGTTTGAATTATTTTGCTGAGAAAATAAAAATGCTCCTGATCTATGATTTTTTTACAAGATCTTAATGCTCATGTTAGTTCATGAAACTTAGAACTCTGCATGCTGAAGAGGTTTTTGTTCTGTTTCATTCTTTCAGGTGTTCAAACTGGAATTTATTCATTAAATGTTCAGTCCCAGAGCAGCTTTCTTCTGCACCCAGTAAATTATCTATCTGCAGACATAAGTATTTTGAAATAGATAGCCATCTATTGGTCCCAATTAGTTGAACATAATTGAACAGTTTTCATTTTAATACTTTGTTTGTACTCAGACTTTATGTATGTTTCATTGACAGTCAAGTGGATTTTGTGACACTTGCGGTTATCAATATTGTAGGGCTGTGACAGAAATTCTCCAGACCATCATGCTTTAAAGCATTATGAAACACCAAGATCGGATCCCCACTGTTTGGTTCTCAGTTTGGACAACTGGAGTGTATGGTGAGTTTGTCAGGCAACACAAGACAGAGCTGGAGGGCAACAGAGGCTGGGATATAATTTGTGAATTCTGGGATTTCTCTCCAGGCATATATTAAAGTGTTTCCAAACATGTAATTCCCAGCAGTCTTTGCTGAGATTTGCAGAATAAGTGTAATTTTCTTGTAAAATTTATGATTAGAAAACTTTCATAATTATGGTTGAACTTGACCAACTAGTAAATGTGGTTGACTTCATATTTTACTGCTTTTACTTGGTCGGAATACTGACACATGGAAACAAATGTTTATCTGTAGTTCTAAATCTTAAGTTTTGACCTTGGGAGAAAGTTCTTTCTGATGTGCACTTAGTGACAACCTTGCTTTTATCTTCTCAGTAAATAGAATTTTTAATACCACATGTAGACAGGAAGTGCAGCTAGAATTATGAGATGCTACTGGATCAAGCAATACAAAACCCATGTCCATGGTAGTTTTTGCTTCTCTCAAAAGTAATTATACGCTTCTATATATAAAAGGGGGAACTCTAATTTTCTAAACTATGCTATACAGAAATACTGTGCTTGACATAAAGAGGTTTTGTTTTGCTTAGTAACATGGTTTTGTAACTTAGTATCTGTCATTATGTTCCTTTTATATGACATTATTTATTTACTTGATCATACTTAGCACTTTACATGTAATGATCATTACTTTTAATGAATTCTAGTATGCAAATGGACATTATTAATAACGTTATTACTAATGAATTAGTGAACTTCTCTTTGTGAATTTAAATTAGTGTTACATTTGTGGGTTTGAAGTGCTTTATTTTCCCTGTTTTTTAATGAAAATATTTGCAAAGGAGAGGAAGCTGTCGAAGTAAGATGTTACAAACTTGCCCAAGAAGTTATTCAAAGATTGATATATTGGCTATAAATTAGTTATAAATCAAACCCTCAGTCAAGAACTGTATTTCACAGTGGGCCTAGTACAAAAATTCTGATCAAAACTGCTTTTGCTTTTATTAGTTATGTGAATGTATGACTAAATCTCTCTATGGTGTGCATGCACAAGTGGTTAAAATTTGATATAAATAATAACTGTAAACAGTTTAAAGACATGTTTTGGAGAGGAAATAGACAGTTCTAGGAATTCACTGTGTTCTGCTCTTTTGGGTTTACAAGTGCTGTTGTCCACATTTTCAGTGCTGGTCAAACAGCCATCACTAACAAAACTTTTTCCAATCCCTTGATTCTTTCAAGGTTGTCTACAATTTTTTTCACAGCTAGAAGGTTATGGTGTTAAAACACACCATGGAAGTAACTATCCTTTGTTATTCCAGGAGTGAGAATGCTTCTTTTATGATTAACCAGATAGACAGTAGATAAACAATCAGGGATCCAAAAGCTGAGCCAATTTTTTTAATGAGATATGAAGAAATGTGATGATTATAGCTAATGCCAGGGATGCTAGAGATTTGGGGAAACATTCTACTGCAGACTTCTGCTTTTAATATCAGAAAATTGAGTCTGACTTATGGTAATCCTGAAGTCTGCCTAAGATCTGTAATTGGTGTTTTCCAAAATGCAGAAGTATCAATACCTTTTGCCACTTCTTCAAGGAGTTGATTGGATGGAACTACAAAATTGGTATGTGTAAAACTCTCTCTGCTGTGTGTGTTCTGTCAGGGTTTTACCCTTCTTGAGCCTTTATGAGTGCAGCTTCTCCCACAATTTTGTCTAAAGCAGGTTACTGGCATAACCATGCACTTCTTTGCTCACAAAGAGACAAATAGATTGTATCAGCAGTAGAAGAGCGAATAAAAGTCTGCAGTTTAGTGGTGGACACTTGAATTATTTCTTATCCAGCTTAAATGCAATTAAGTATTTGCTTGGCTAGAATATTCAAAATATTTTTCCATGACATAATATTCATAAGTCATTTCCTTTAGGGCCTGATACCTTAGTTGCTTGATTTTTGGCAAAACTTTCCCAGCTTTTATTTTTCTTGCAGCAAGGTTTCTAAGCACATCTGTTAAGAGTCTAATTTATATTTGTAAATTGCAATCACCAGTCACCAAAATAATAAACCAAAGATAATTTTTAAGTGTTTTACTTTTGTGATAAGTAGATTGGATTCTTCTCTAAGACTTCTAAATCTTACACTAAACCTTGTAATTTTATAACTTTGTGTAATGAATTGCATCAAACAAGCAAGTAGTTTAGGATTTTTAAATAATAGAAAAAAAATAGGATTAATTGTTTTCTTTTGGGGGCGGCGGAGACAGGTGCTACCTATGTGATAATGAAGTTCCATATAAAACTTCAACCCTTTTGGGCCAGACTGTGGATTTTGTTAGAAAACAAGTTGGTATTGACTCATCACATGCAGGTAAGTAATACAGTAAATCAGAAGGTCTCCTAAGTGTGGGAGACAGTACTATAAATCCAGAATTTACACTAAATCAGATTTAGCACCTTATGGTAAAGGGGAAAACTAATTTCTCCCCCTTTTTTAATCTTTTTTGTCACAATTCTGATAGCGTAAGTAACTTTCTAGCCCGTAGACCTAATTAGATCAGGATTTTGCTCAGCATCCCTTAAACTTTTACAGACAAGACATACAGGAGTACAGGAGAAAAGAAATACAGTTTTACTGTGACTTTTTTTAAAATGTGACATTCAGTTTTTCTGCGAATAGGCAGTTGACTTTCAGTACTTAGGGTGCTGTGTTTATTCATCAGTGTTGCTCAGTCTGTCTGAGATCTAAAGAAAAATTGTCATTGCTTAAGGTTAATTTGATTTGATTTTTTTTAAGTATTTTTGTGGGTATTTGTGGATGTATCAGGAACGACTAAGTCTCCAGCTGTTGCAGCACATGTCCTAATGGAAGGGGTAATATACAGAGGTTTCGTCACTGGGTCTGTACATTTAGTATAGGCAGCTGCAGTGCTTTTAGAACTCTAAAATACTGCGTTCAGCCTGCAGTCTATCTGTAAAATATGATTGTTTAAAAGAAAACAAACCCAGCAAAACCCCTGAGTTTCCACAATGGCAAAACTGGTTTTGTACAAGGCATTCCCACTAGAAAACTTGGAAGAATTTGCATATAAAAATAAATGCTATGACAAATGACTGTCAGAAATTCCAACATTTGGATGAAATCACAGGCCCTGTGGGAAATGGAACACAAACGTCCAGCAATGCCACGTGGCTGTCTCTGAATTCAATTTGTTCCGAAAGCAGCTGAGGTTTTCCCACAGGGAGCAGAGTTTTTTGAGTGGTCAGTCTTTCCCAGACACATAGTTACTCTACGTCTAATATGTGAAATTCATATCAGTTGCCAAAATTTTCTTCTCAGGCTTGAACTGGAAAACCAATGAGTACCTGGCTGCAGTTTGCCTGTTTCGTGTGTTCTATGTGTTGTTGTCCATCCATCTGTTTCTTGTCCAAAGATTGTATTGTCTGTGTTCCTTGCTTTCTCTGAACTGGTGTTACTTGATTTTAAAGTTAGTATTAGCTTGCAGCCCTATTTACCAGAAACCAATCAATAGCTGACTGCCAAACTGGCAGAACCAGTGTGGGTGTTATTTTGAAAACTGCCTGGAACTCTCTTATGGCTTTGTTAAACAGGTCATTGAAATTTTCAGCAATACACCAAAATAATTTGGGGGAAAATATTTTTAACTTGTCTTGAAGACTATAAACCTTTCAGTATCATCTGTTTAGGTGCATGAAATGAATATGAGAATGCTTTGACAGTGGGAGCCTGTTGGCTGTTGTAGAAAGGCCTCACATAGGTGATTTTGACACAGGAATAAAATTTGAGATAACACTTGAGGAATTTCCAAGGATGTTGGCATGAATGGCTTGTGGGCCAAGAGATGTTTAATTTGCATGCTGATTTGAAATGGCATTTCAGGGGGTTCTTGATTTGCTATTTTTGTTGTTTTGTTCTGTTTATTTTTTAACTTCTGTTCCCTAGACGATTTAAGAACCTAAACCAGTAGTTTTATATTTAAAAATTAAAGAATTAATTATCATATGTATAAGATCTAAACATCATAGATTGCTGCTGGCTGTAATAATCTTTCTTAGCTTATACCCTGCTACATATGTTAATATGTGGTATGTTTTTATTATTTCAGTAGAAAAACAACAAGAGAACAAAGAAGTTGAAAATAAAAAAGTAGAAAAAGACAGCAAAAATGAGCAAGAAAAAGAAGTTTCACTTAAAGAAGAAAGTTCTCATTCAGCTGCTAATGGAGAAGTCACTGTGAAAGGACTTAGTAACTTGGGGAATACATGTTTCTTTAATGCAGTGATGCAGGTACAGAACTTGCTGTTGTTTTTAGAGAAACTTTGAATAGGAAAAAAAGCCACAAACAAAATGAAAAACAGCCCACAACAGCCTTGCCCCCAGCATTTTACAGTGACACAATTAGAACATGATTTTTTTATCTGCCAGGAATGATGGCTTCTTTCTAAAAATAGTGTGTTGGCCCAGAGAAATATGAAGAAATGGAGCTGCAGGTTCAGACTTGTTCTGAGGGGAAATACAATAAACTGCCTTGTCCTCGAGGGACAGCATTTTTCACTGACATGAATTAAGCTTGCCAACTTCGAGTTATTTTTTAAAAATATGAAATAGTCTGACACATCACCCTCATGACCTCTTAGGCTGTAAGAGATCAGTACTCAAAGACCATTGGTGTTTATTGTAATAAAAATGTCTCAGCAACAAGAAATCAAAAGTAAATATTGGATGAAACAAACAGGGTGAGCATGTTGCTGGCATTGCTATCTTGTGTGACTTGTTCAGCTGAGAAGTGTAGAATAAACTTGTTCTTTCATGTGTATTGAAACTGACATGTGATCTTGTGCTCTTTGGCTCTCAATACTGAAGCTTTACTCAAACAAAATTCCCACTGTACTTGCAGATTTTAGTAGACTACTTTTGATTTAAACATTTTTAAACCAAGAAAATACCCACACTGCATTTTATCTTTTGATTTCTTAGAAACAGACACTAGTAAACACACTTGTCAAAAGATCAGTTTGTAGAACAATAATATATTTAGGGTTTCTGCAATCTGAAGTAATGTTTATAGAGGGCATTGGAAGTCCCATTAGCTGTATGAAATGTACCTTTAAGTCTTAAACACAGATGAAGATTCTAGAGTGGTAGTTAACCACTTTAGTTCTGTGTTTGGGAAAAAAGAATTGCTGCTAAACTAGTTGCTACAAATTCCATGACTAGCGGAGTTCAGCTGCCCTTCCTGTTGTCCCCATTTTCCAACCTCTTTCTGTCTTTTATGTTCTACAGAATTTATCACAAACTCCAGTCCTGAGGGAGCTGCTTAAAGAAGCTAAAATGCCTGGCACAACAGTTAAAATTGAGTCACCTGAGCTATGCCTGGTAATATGCTTTGACCTCCATAGTGTTTGTCCTCACCTTCCAGTCTGTTAAGGAAACAAGCAATACTTATCTCTCAATTTTAAAGCTGTTCCAGCTAAATACTAACAAGATTAAGATGTAAAATCAGCAGGAACTTCACCACTGATTTCCATAACGCTGCTTCTGAAGTCAGTGGAGGTATTTTGTTCACAGTGTAAGAGCAGTGGTTCAATACTCTTGTAGAAGGAGTGCTTGCATTATGATGATGTTATGTAAAGGATGAAAATGTGTAACTCTTGCTATAGTGCCACTTGTCTAAACGCAAAATAGGAAATTAGAGGATGTCTGTAGCACTAACTTAAATAACACACCTGTCACTACAGTTAGAGATTTGGATGGCAAAGAAAATGCACAACCCTTTTTAAGAAATTGGGTTTTTTTTTCTAATAAAGGCAAGAAATCCAGACTTTGAACTAGGCAATAAATAACTGAGTTTTGCTATTATTTCGTGATAAACCACACGTTGTTTTTGTCAGGTTAACTTATTGCCATTTTGGAATTTTGTGTATTTTATTTGACAGTAATGTTTTCAGGAACTGAAAAGGAAAAACTTACTGCAGAAGAGTCTGTCATTGAATTAAGGCAAAACAGCTCTGTTGCTTTTCTTTCAAACAGGAACCTCAGCTAATAAAACTAGATCAGCCAGGTCCTTTAACGCTAGCCATGCATCAGTTTGTGACAGAAATGCAAGAGACAAAAAAAGGGGTAGTGACTCCTAAGGAACTTTTTGCTCAGGTTTGTAAAAAGTGAGTATCTGTACAATTGCATGTCATAGTGAGTATGAAAAAGTTTGTTGTTTAAAAGAGTCAGTTTTTCCTCTTTTTTTTATCTCTAGCTCAGAACACAGCATATAAAATTTGTAGAATACTTAACAATTTTTGAAAGAAGAGCAAAATATAAATGAATAGCAGTAGAATGAAAGATACTTAGTGACATACTGATGAGCTAGCTTCATATTTTTAGAAAATACGATATGTAGACACTTGCTGCTTTTATATACATACATTCTGGAGACTGTCCATGTGTGTTTGGTGTGAATTGTTTTTGCTTTGTTTATCTCTGAGTTCAGTTATACTTTACAATTTCATTTAACAGAGCGATACGATTTAAAGGTTATCAGCAGCAAGACAGTCATGAATTGCTTCGTTACTTACTTGATGGAATGAGAACAGAAGAAATCCAGGTGAGTGCTAAAGTCATAGTTGTGCATACCTTTCTTCTTCACACCCCAGACCCAGCTTCTTTCTTCTGCTGAGGGGAGACAAAACATTCTTTCTGAGCTATGTCAGCCTCTGTAGAGTGGTTGTGCTACCCATAGCACTTAACTTGAAGCAGATTAGCAAAGAGAACCCACAGAAAAAGTGGGTTTGGAGTATGTGTAGTCACCCTAAAGAATATCCTTATGTCTTCATTTCTGAAACACACTTGTAGAAATTCCATAGGGGTTTTTTTCCAGTTTTAATTTGGGCAAGTATTTCATCCTTAGACTGATTTTCTTACATACTAATTGGAACATTATGGTTGTAACTTGGTTCTCAGTTGATTTTTTTTTCTTTTGATATCTACAGGAACTATTGTGTGGTTCTACATATATTTGTGTTGTTTGTATTAATTCTCTTAACTGGTGAAGATTATACTTTTTCCTCCATCTGAAACACATCATAAAATGAAGTAGTTAAATGAATTAGTTTAGGAAATTTTACAGAGTATATTTGTTTTGAAAATTTCAGCAAATAAGTGTTGGAATACTAAAGGCGCTGAGTGACTCTAACAAAGAAAATGAAGAAGAACTTAAAAAGAAAATTAAAGGTAAAATAAGTTATCACAGTATCAGTAACTTGTAAAATCTCCTCTTTTGTTGAAGTATATAAAGTAACATTAATAGAATTAACTAAAAGATACATGTTTAATTGTACAACTTTATGCCACCTCTTGAATGTGTATACGTGTGTATCTAGAGTAAGAGGCTCAATAGTTTTAGTCTATATTTAAATGTCTTGCTGAACTTGGTGGCATTTCCTTCTTACCAGTATAAGAGAGAATTAATTCTGTAGACATCATACATTAAAATATGTTTGGGCAGTGATTAATCGTTCAAACATGTGAGAAGTTAAAATACTACCATGTGAATATAATTCATGCAGCCGCTAATAGTCCACTGTTACTTGAAAGTGGTATAAAAAAATCCAAACAATGAACAGAAAAATTTTTAAACTTCTCAACATGACTCTGGAGATGAGCTGTCAATTTAAATTCAGATTATGTGTTACTCTGAAATTACAGCTTGAGGAAATTGGTTTTGTTTGTCAGACCAAAGTTGGTGCTTGTTTTTTTAAGTTCAGATGGTTTTCTCAGTCCTGAGAGAAAACCGGAGTTCTTACTGAGATGCAGTACTTCTGAGAAAATAGGAAAATGCATTCGAGCAGAGAAAGTGGTAGAGGTATGGTTTAACCAAGCTGTCTTCTACAAATGTGTTTTCACCCCTATTCTTTTGATACACAAAAGATTCTTAATTTAAGAGTCTGGCTGTGCTTGCTGTCCTGAGGAAACCAGAACAGGCCAACATGTTCCATCATACACCTTGCATGTTATATTCTCCTTTTTTTATTTGGTATGCCGTAATGAAATTGGTTGCCAGTATATTGTATGTAATATTATTAACTTTACTATATACTTTTTGAATTCTCAGAATATGAAAAGAAAAATGGAATACGAAGTTTTGTAGATCGAATCTTTGGTGGAGAATTAACCAGCACAATTATGTGTGAGGAATGCAGAACTGTACGTAAACTGCCTGCTCTGAACAACCTAGAGTGGAATGTCATGTGATCTGCAGGAGAACCCCAAAGTGACTGTCTGTAGAAATAAGACTTCACTAGCTGCATGCTTTTCAAAAAGGAGTATGATTTGGCTGGAATCTTTTTTCCCTTGTATTATAAAGTTAATCTTTCAGTTCCTTTCAAAAGCTTTCCAGAAGAAGAGGTCAGCAGCAAGCTGCCTCTGCCAGAATTCCCTCATAGATTCCCAGTGAACACCTTCCAGTGGTACAGATCGTGGAGCAAATTAATTGTTATGGGGCCCTTTCCTTTTTTATTCAGGGGATTACATCTTCCCCTTTCCCACAATGAAAAGACTGTGGGATTACCAGGAGGACAGTGAAGAAGGCACTACTGGGATAGTATATCCTGAGAATGAAGTAATTGAGTATATTAGCAAGTGGGCTAGTTGAATATCATGATAGATTAGAGCTATGAGTCTCTTAGGCCTTAAGGTGCAGTCTCACTAGATAACTGAAATTCATAAAAATATTCCCTGCTCATTTCTGTGGTAATGTGACTGCTGGATTTTGGTCAGTGGAAGCTATTTGTGGAGGTAAATAGCTGTGCACAAGTGAAAGCAGACCTTGAATGCAAACATGCAGATACACCTATTGACAGCAAGCCAGCTGCTTCCAAACAAAATTAAATTGGACTCTTGATTATTCATTTAAAGGTATCCTTGGTCCATGAGTCTTTCCTTGATTTGTCGCTTCCTGTACTAGATGTTCAGGTAAGAAATAGTACTTTTTGGCTTTTTTTTTGTTTGTTTGTTTATATGAAAACACTTACTTAAAAGTCATTAGGAACAGCATTTAAGCATCTTTCTAAAAGTCTCTTTTGCAAGTCATAATTGCACAGAAAGATAGAGAATAAGATTTTTCATGAGAGTCATTCCTGTAAGTTGTGGCTCATAAATTGTCTCTGGAAAATCACACAGGTTGTTTGAGTTCTTTGGGAGGTTTTTTTTCACTTTTTTCATCCATTTTCCTGCACTGAGTCCAAGAACACTTCTCCTAATATTCAGGTTATGAAATAAAGTTAAGAAATGTTGATAGGATAGTGTGTGAATACTTACTTGATCAATCTCCAGACACTCAAAGTACTTGATTTGCTTTGTGGTTTGTATTGATAATCTGTATATGTAACACTTCAGATTTGTTGTGTAGCACTGCTTACTCGTAAATACTGGGATGGAACCCCCACAGCCAAAGAGATCACAACTTCTGCCACAAACAAGTTTCATTTTAGCAGAAGCAAACAAATTCTGTGGCAGGCAGTTCAAATGAAAATGTCTCTTCTTGTGTAAAACATTACTCTTCAGTGCATTTAATGAGATCAGTTAGAGGCAAAGGTGATGTTGCCCCGTTACAGATTCAGAATTTGGCTCTCAGTAACCTTAGTTTTACATACTGTTTCATTCTGCAAGTCCTTGTTCCATATGGACTCTGGAGTGAGACACTCCTTCCATTAACATCAGGGTGTGAGTTAGTTATATGTTACATCATTAAAATGTTATATTTGAGCTGAAAACTCAGATAACATCTCTGTTTCTGTGGTTGTTCTGTGGCTGTTTGGGTTTTGTAGAAAGTGAAAATTACAAAGAGAGAAAACATTAAAAAAAACAAAGAAAAGGAATCTGAAGATGAAGAGGATAAAATCAATGACCATTACCTTAAGCAGAAAGATGAGCCCCCTGGTACAAGTAAGCACCTTCAGAAAAAAGCGAAGAAGCAGGCCAAAAAACAAGCCAAGGTTGGTTTGGATAGGTATTTCACTTTGTGCTTGCTATTTCTGTTAAATTCTTTTTGTTTCCTTAGTTTACAGGAAGGAGGAGACAGCTTAGAATTTCTTCTCCTTCAAATGCACAACTGAAAAGACCAATTATACCCATGTCTTTGCTGTTAAGATGTTCTCTTGAGCGTTGCTGTGTACGAATAATATAATATCCAGTAGAATTTGTTGCCTGTCTGAAGTAGCCTTAATTTGTATCAGACTGTTTTCCAGTCACTGATTGCAAGAATATTCACAAAACTTTAGAATACAGACGTAAGAAAGGATCAGGAAGATAGCAAGGGAATCATAAGCTGTATTTTGATGATACTGTGTAACAAGGAGCTGTGGGAACTACGTCTGAGTTACGTAAAATAAATTCAGTATTAGTTGAACTGATCACCTCTGGTCATTGAATCATAGATTATTCTTCCCCCTCCTGCCTTGTGCATCTATGGCATGCAACAAACATTCTGAGAAAGAAGTAGTAAGAAATGCTGAATATAATTCATACTTACTTGTTGCTGTTGTGCCGGGGATGGCGAGAGAAGAAACATGTGAAATTTAAGACTCAGGGATAAAGGGAAGCACTTTAATAATTTTCTAAAGGCTTTTATATGTTAGTTCACAAAAGTGTGTTAAATGGCATAAGGTAATTGGCCCTTTGGCCATCCACTCCTTGAGGGGATTGGTCAAATTCTAAGACACTCATTTCTAAATATTTTTTAGTTAGAACTATAGCAATACTGCAAAACAACCTGCAGGTGCAAGAAGTTTACAAAACCGTAACACAGTTTAAAATAGTTTTCATGGGAAAGACAGAACTCTCACAAAATGCTGCAGAGAGCTGACGAAATCCCCTGCTGAAGCCTTTTCAGTATCCATACTTACTTTGTTTTTTGTACTCTTGTTTATTATGTATTCAAATGTTTAGAGCCAGCGCCGGCAGCAAAAACTTCAAGGAAAGGTGCTTCACTTGACAGATCTCTGTGCAACTCAACAGCCAGAGATAGATGTCGAGTACAACCAAGAATCAGAGACTGAAATGAGCTCTGAAACTCTTGATAGGAAGCAAGAAGAGGAATCATCACATGATTGCAAAGATCACTGCTTAACTCAGAAAGACTTGAGTATACAGGGAAATAGTTCAGAAATTCAAAGCAGGCATGAAAATACAGGAAAGCCAGGACAAGGGTGTGAGGAAAACGAGTCTCTCACAGATCTCTCTATAGAAGGCTTAGATTCTCCTATGAAGTTTGTCAATGGCCTTGACAACCTGTCTTTGAAAGAGGAGAATGATGACAATGAAGACGAGGAAGAGCTTGCTACAGACTTTTCAAAACTCCACTTGGGTGCCAGTGAATCTGACACGAGTACCTTGGATGGCCTTCAGCCTGTTCCTAACAAGATGTGCGAAGTATCTACGGATGACCCCGAAACAGCATTTTGTACTCTGGCAAACAGGGAAGAGCTGAACCCAGAGGAAGGTTCAATCCATCACTGTTTGTATCAATTTACCCGTAATGAAACACTTACTGAGACCAATAAACTACTGTGTGATGTGTGTACACAAAGGCATTGTGGACCAAAGAACAACATAAAAAGTATGACAAACTTTTTTAAAAGAAAACTTTAAATATATCCCTATCTGCTTCTTGAGTGGGTGAAGGTGGGGGGATTATCCCTAAAGTGGTATTTGTATAACTTTGTCTACTTTCATTCATCATATTAAAGGGGAATGCTCAGCTTCTCAGTTCTTGTAGTAGATGACATTGTAACAGTTTTAAATAGTGAAAATTAATTCCTGCTGTAACATTTGTTTTGCTATAAAACACTTGTTTTAATCTTTGGTGGTTTTTCTTTTCTGCAGGTGAAAAGAAGTATGTTTATACTAATGCCAAAAAGCAGATGCTCATCTCTCTAGCTCCTCCAATTTTAACCCTTCACTTAAAGAGGTTTCAACATGTAAGTAGCAGGCTGATACATAACCTCGGGTTAATATGTATGTATGTGTACATATGCATGTAGTACTAGCTTAGCTTGAAAACATGCTAACATTACTTTTATTTTCTATAAAACTAGTTTGTTTTTTTTCCCAAAGTTTGGAAGGCATTAGTGTGCAGCATTGCGTTTTGTGGTCTTTGAGGTGTTGAGGTGTGTTTTCCTGAAAGAATATTCCCTTAATTAACTGGAAAACACTGCTTTGTGAGCGTATTCACAACATATTCCCTCATTATTCTTACTGCTTACTGTATTAAGTAGAATCTTAGCATTAATGGTTTCCTACTATTACAGCTGTTCATGGGCTCATGCATTTCAGTAAGTACAGGTAAACAGGATCCCTTAGTAGTAACAAATAAGTAACAAGTTAGCAGAAGTGGAAAAGAGAGGATTCTGAGCCTTGTGGAGGAGAAGGAAGGATGAAAGGAAAGCAAAGTAATTTTAAGTTTTATTTACAGAAACTGAAGTAAAGTCACTTACATCTTTATTCCCAAATTGTAGAAAAATTTTTAACTCAGGGCTTTAGCTTCTCAAGAGAGAAGGAGGAAAGGAAAGGAAAGGAAAGGAAAGGAAAGGAAAGGAAAGGAAAGGAAAGGAAAGGAAAGGAAAGGGAGACAGTACTGCCTCTTCTAAATTAAAAACCCATTTGGTATTTTGGTCAAGATACTTGAAAAATAAGGGAGGCAACTTCAATTAGATGAAAACAAATTTCATAAAGAAAATGGAAATGTGTAATATGAAGAAAATAAGATTTATCATCATCTCCTTTTTTTTTCCAGTTTGATACTGGACGATTATGTGATTAAGGTGGGAGCACAGTTTGCATCAGTTTGGATGCTCTAAGATCAGATCCTCAGGCATGTTACAGTATCTGACAAGCCAAGAGTTGTCCTCATAGTTACTGAAGTGCAATAGAGCTGATTCTTTTTCCACTTTAGCTACCATTACATTAATGTATGAGTGAGCTGAAGAGCCATCTTAACTTGTGCTCCAGTGCAGCATGTGGGGGCAAGGAAATAATGCTGGAATATTGGACATCAGAGAAAAAAACTGCATAATGTAAAACTTTCGTACTGTTGAATTTTGTACAAAAATTTTGTACTGTTGAAACTTTAACCTGAAACATTTAGTAACTAAGCATGGTTTTAATATGCTCCATTTTAACATTATGGGGTTTTCCTCTACTTTGGTTGTTTAAGGCTGGATTTAATCTGCGGAAGGTTAACAGGCATATCAAGTTCCCAGAAGTGATAGACTTGGCTCCTTTCTGTACAGCTAAATGTAAAGTAAGTGGGAAAACAATCAGATTCTCCTTTCCCATGTTCTAATGTGCTTTCACAACAAAGCTGCATAGCAAGGTCTTTGTAGAACGCTTGTCAAGCCTGTTACTTTGTGTGATATCTTGTACTTCACTGCTCGTAACTGTAGTGCTTGCATGACTCTCTAATGACCAGTTTCCATTTCATCAGCAAACAAATCAAAGAGTTTACATTCTTCAAAACTCAGCACCTGGCTGACATAGCTAAACTTGTGGTTTTCTAGAACGTGGCTGAAGGGAATACAAAGGTCTTGTACTCTCTCTATGGAGTTGTTGAACACAGCGGAACAATGAGGTCTGGGCACTACACTGCCTATGTTAAAATGAGAGCTATGAACAGCCACCTCTCTGATCTTGTCCTTCGAGGACAAACGCAAGGTAAATCATTAGAAATACTTTGCAAATTATTTCTTACAGAATCACAAAATGGTTTGGGTTGGAAGGGGCCTTAAAGATCATCTAGTTCCAACATCCTGCCATGGCAAGTTCTCTGAGAAGGGCAGTGAAGCTGGCGAAATCCTATAAGGAGCAGCTGAGAGAGCTGGGAGGGCTCAGCCTGGAGAAAAGGAGGCTCAGGGGAGACCTTACCACTCTCCAGAACTGCCTGAAAGGAGGGTGTAGCCAGGTGGGGGTCGGGCTCTGCTCCCAGGGAACAAGTGACAGGACAAGAGGAAATGACCTCAAGCTGTGCCAGGGGAGGTTCAGGTTGGACATTAGGAAGCCATGAAGACAAAATGGTGGTTAAGCATTGGAAGGGGCTGCCCAAGGATGTGGCATCCCCATCCCTCGAGGTGTTCAGGGAACAACCAGATGTTGCACTCAGTGCTCTGGTCTGGTTGACACGGCAGTGATTAGTCACAGGTTGGACTCGATCTTGGGAGGTCTTTTCCAACTCACGGATTCTATGATTGTACTCTATGATTCTTACTGAAGAACAGTAATAGAATTGATTGCTTCAATTCTTTGTAATAACTTTTACTCCTAAATTTTTCCTTTCACAGCTTTAGAAACTGAGCCAGTCAAAGGTCAGTGGTTCCACATCAGCGATCATCACGTACAACCTGTCTCTGTGTCCAAAGTGCTGAGCTCCCAAGCCTATCTTCTGTTCTATGAGAGGCTGCTGTAACTCATCAGAAGAGCCTTCTTGTGTGCACAGCCACCTTCATCAGAGGTCTGAGAGAAGGCAGACTTGCAAATCATGTTGTTAACATGTTGGAGCTACTGTATAGCAGGAATTCACTTTATGCATTTTAGACACACTGACAAGCGGTTAACTTATACTTTTTCCAGTGTTTCCACTACTTTTCAATAAAAGTTTTTTCAAAATTACAGCTTTGAGTTTATGTTGAGTAATTTGGGTAGATATAAATCTTGATCAGCAGGTTTTTCACTTTAAAGCAACCAGCTCTACTTTTGAACTATAGTTCATCTTGGCTATCATGTGTTCCCATGTGTTTTTTAGACCTGGATTCCAAGCATAAGAAGCTGTTTCTTCCTCCACAAGAGCCAAGACAATTGCAGTTTCAGCTTTTTCAGTATTGGTTTATGTCCAATAGAGGAGGCCTCAAGTTGCAAATGCTCCAGGAATTCTTCTGCTGGTGCTTTGGCAAGGCTGAGTGTTGGGCTCATTCTCTTACTACAGGCACTCCGATGTAGCCTTTCCACACAGCAGGCATAAGACCAGTAGTCCTGCAGTGACTTGTAACTTTGAAGTTCTCAACAAGCTTCATGTTGGCTTTCATGTGAATTGAATCTTGGCTCTGCCATGCTAGAGCAGCAGCTGCTTACATTCAGTGCATTTTTTGCAACAGCCTTACTAAGAAAATGGGCATCTTGTTCTTGTAACCCTTAGAGCCAGCAGCAGTAGCCCTCGTGCAGCTGACTACAGCAGTATGCCAATCCTTCTGAAAACTTGCTGAGTTTATTTTTCAGCCTCACCAACAAGTGAGTATAAAGCCAGCGTTAGTAGAGCTGTTGTATGGCAGCCTTATTTAGGCATAAGATAGTTCCAGACTTGATTTAGCCTTCCACTCCCTTCTGGTTGTGAGATAGAGTAGCGCTGGCAAGAGTAGTAAAAGGATTAATTATTGAAGTGGCTTGGATTTCAAGTGCAGTTCTCCTTTCAAGCTACTTGGCGACACATAAGCTGTTTACTTCCCAAGATTAATCTTAACAGGGGGCTTCAGTTGGAAGATTCCAGCACTCTGCATCATGCTGGCTAGTGCTGCTCAGGATTTATTTTTAAGGTCATTAGAATGTGATGCAGTTCATTGCTGCCAGGCTGCCCTTTTGAGGGCGTGGAGACTTAAAAGGGTGAGGAGATGCATGTAAAAAAAAGAATCATAGAATGGTTTGTTTTGGAAAGGACCTTAAATCTCATCCAGTTCCCACTACACCAGGTTTTTCAGAGCCCTGTACAACCTGCCCTTGAACACTTCCAGGCACGGGCCAGCCACAGCTTCTCTGGGCAACCTGTACCAAGGCCTCCTCACCCTCACAGGGGAGAATTTCTTCTGTGTATCTACCCTAAATTTCCCCTATTTCAGTATGAAGGCATTCGCCTTTGTCCTGTCACTGTATTTCCTGATGCAGAGTCCCTCTCTGACTTCCCTGTAAGGCCCCTTTAGACACTGGAAAGTGCTGTGAGGTCTCCACACAACCTTCTCCAGGCTGAACAGCCGCAACTTTCTCTGCCCATCTCCATAGGGCAGGTGCTCAGTCCCCTTAGCAGCTCCTCTGGACTGGCTCTAACAGTTCTGTCTTTCTTATGTTTGGGGCACCACATCTGTACACAGTGCTCCAAGTGGGGTCTCAGGAGAGTGGCTACTGAATGCAGGGAGCACAGACCTGCTGCCAACAGTTAATTATTTCAACATTCATTTGACTGTTTACACTCAAGTACTGGCCAAGGAGCACAAATAAGAGCACAAAGAGCCACAACAATTGTGGATTATGAGCTCCCTGCAGCAGGCTCATGGTCAGCCTCCCTGCACATTGAGTCTGTTGTGCCTGCAACAGGAATTGGTATGTGATCTCCCCCTCTTTATCTCAGCCCCTGAGAAGTTCTGCCTCCTTCCTTGCCAGGAGAGAGTGTCAGGCAGGCAGCCAAGGGTCAGCCCATTATACCCACACAGTGTCATTCATCCCTACACATTCACAGATTGGGAGCAACCATGTCATGCAAGCTCCAAATGAAGTCAACACTTTAACAGTGAGTACATTTATTGAGGTGTTTGAAGTTCTGCACTCCATTGGACACTGTTCATAATTTAAAGGCAACAGCAAAACATTGTGACAGGCTCCAACTGGGATATTAAAAAACTCACAAAGTCATGTCACTTAAGAAATACAGTTAAATTGTTCAATCATTTTGGTCTTCATCCCAGTCCTTCTTTCCTGACGGAGGTTTTGGGCCACCAGCTGGTTTTGCCATGATGATCTTGAAGAGAACAGAGAAGTAGAAAAAGCTGATGTTACAATCAGGCTCGTACCGTACAGCCACATGATGCTGACTGCTAGCACTCACTACATTCATGCAGTTTCCCTACTCTGAACCTAATCCAGTGAATATTACTATCCATCTAATTGAGATATTAAAAACTTATTTTTTTTCTTGAGAATGGTAGAAGCTGACCCTGATACAGTAAAAAGTATTTTACCTCATTTTTGCATGCAAAGTAAGACTTCAGTTAGTCTACAGAAAGTGAGTGCTTAAATAGGCCAACAGCAGACTAGTTTACAGAGTGCACACTACAGAAAGGAGGATTATCAAAGCTATTGTTCTCAATTATTGTCTCTTAAGTATCACACTTTAAAACCATGAAGTCCATCAGTCCTACCATGTTAAAGCGCATTCTCTGCACTGGCTATACGGACAAGTAAGGTGAAATTGAACCTGTACTTGTCATTCCTTCCATGAAAATTTGGATTTAGGAGCAGAATTCATTTGCAAAGGCACAAATACAGGATGTAGCAATCAGCACACAGCAGAAGACAGCAGTGTTAAGTGTTCTCAAGGAGGATACAATCTGCCATGTGCTTGTCAATGAACTCATGCATGCAAACACCGATACCTCTCTGCTAGAGAAACAGAGCTTACTGCACACTAGTTTTCAGGCTCATCTTTCCAGTCATCCTTATCCCAATGTCCTTGTTGCTTAGGGGCTTTTGGACCGCCTGCTGTTTTTGCCATAATAATCTACAGAAATTTTACATGCAAATTCATTTCCGCTGAAGCTTCACAAAGTAATAGAAAATTATCATTAAGACTGTAACCTCTATTTTTCCTAAAAATGGGATTTTCATGTAACAATATATGACAGGTTTGTTCTATTAAAGCTTGTTCCTACAGAAGTTAGGGTAACTCTCTGGATACAAATATCAACTGTCTTTAAAATATCAACAAAATCTTTTTAAAAAGAATCCCAAACCCAATGAACATTAATAGTACTGCTATAGAAGCAGCCACATTCTAGATTACAAGCTCTTGAACAAATGACTTCCTGGCTTTCAGAAATGAACAAACCACATTCAGCATTATTTTTATGCCTTGCATTTCCAGGAGATTCCACCTATTTGCATGAGGGTTCTGCCAGGATTTAATTCAGCACCCAAATGACACTAAGCTTACCTGATCAACCCTTAGGACAGTTACTGCTGCATTTGTAGCTAGCTTGATACCCCAGAATTTTCCAAGATATGTGTCTAACACACCGGCTTCCAACATGTCCTTCACTGCAGCAGCTTCAGCCTGTCAGATGGACAAAAAACATTATTCAAAACTTCCTCAGGCTTTTACCTAGCAAGGTGGTATCACTTTTTGATCTCATCTTCTCCCTTGAGAAAACCTTCATTCCTAATCCATTAGCAGGAAGACAAAGTCAGTAATTACTGAAGACTTACTCCCAGTCATTAGTTCAGTATCCCCCTCCACCTCTAACATAAGGCCACTATACTATACTGAATTGAACTGCTTGCTGATAAAAAGAACATTTAAGTATTTCAATTCCAAGAAATTATTATTCTAGACTGTGCAACATAGAGCTTCCAACAATTTAAAATAACCTAAATACTTCATACTGATAGAAGTACTATTAAGTATAACCGTGCACTGCAGGGCAACAAGTAACATAAGAGACTACTTACCTCAATATCAAATCCAACATTTTTATTCCCTTCCTGATGCACAGCGTAAAGTTTGGAGATGACCTCATTAGCCTTTACTCCAGAGTTTTCTGCCAGTGCTCGAGGAATGGCTTCAAATGCCTCAGCAAACTTCTTGATGGCATATTGGTCAAGCCCAGGGCATGTCTGAAGTGAAGTTGAAAACCATGTCAGCATTTCAAAAACTGTAAGATAAGGAAGCATTTCCCTCCACATTTGTTTTTAATACACACACACACACACATATATATATATATATATATGTATGTTGGTATAAAATAGTATTTGTATTTTTTTGTAAGACGTGTGTGTTAAGATGAAAAGCCTGTTTACTGTACCTCTCCATACGATGTGATCTGCTTGGCTAATTCAATCTCTGTTGCACCACCTCCAGGAACAAGACGTTTATCCTGTGGAAGGACCACACCAAAACACAATGTTTTGCTTAAACCATCTATTACGTTTTACTTTTTTAGGATTTTTCTAGTCTATCAAGAATGCAACAGAAATTTATTCCACAGAGACTTAGTAAGAATCAGAAAAAACACGCATTATAAGGAAAATCTACCAGAATTTACTCATTCATTCCAATGTCTTTGAAGAAAAACATTTTGCTTTTCTTTTGTAAAAAGCAAAATAATAATGCAGTGGGTTTTGTGTCTGGGATTTTTTGGGCTTTTTTTAACAACTTCAACTCATGGTTAACTGTAACAGCATTCCTAGATTTTCTCATCTTTTCTATTATTTTGGTGGGAAGTATCATACAAGAAACCAATCTACTGTACACTAAGTTTAATATGCTGTAGTGGGTTGAAAAAACTGAGTTGACAGACAGAGTTGTAGGCCAATCGCTTCTCGTGATTTCGCTTATCAAGGTCAGCACAGCCGCAGGAAGGGGAGCTTTTGGCTCGCAGTCTCTGCCCGGAGGGGTGGCCGGGGCC
>VWZW01007326.1:127107-247714 GCA_013397115.1 Edolisoma coerulescens | reverse complement strand
AAAAAAAAAAAAAGAAAAATGAGTATGTCTTGCCTAATGAATAAAGTAGAACAATGACAGCATAAACAATGCCTGGAATTTTCCTGAACTACTAAATTTCAGTGGTTTGAGACACCTGCTTAAATTCAAGACAATTATAACCTGCTAATAACTGGCATAAAGAGAAACAGAAATTTTGTTTTTATAAAGCAATAATCAGAAAGAAACATTTATTCAGGCCGCTCAGTTAAGTAAGTTTAAATATGCACTCAAATATGCACAGGTAGAGTCAAGAGGTAAGTCTGACCCAGAGTATTTAGAGAAAACACTGGAACTAAAAATGAAGGTTTTTTCATGGAAATCTAAAGGGAGAACAGCTCAACAGAACTACAGTCTTGCTTCCATTGTTCTGTGGCTGCAACTAATATCAGCTTATGTGAAGCACAATACATCCTCCTAACGACATAAAAAGAGGGAGAAAGATGGGTTTCTGCACTAAAAAGACTTGAAAGCTATTTCTAGAAATGCCTAGTAGGAAAAGCAAACATTTTCTGAGCCACAATGCCAACGCAGAGTTCAACATGAGTAAGATTACCCTCATTTCAGAGGTAAAGTGTTCCATCCAATCCAACCTGCTAAACTAACCATACTTTCTATCTTACATGAAGATGTAACAACCATAAGCAAACCTACTTTTAGCTGCATGCCCACACCTGTTCCTGCCCACTTACCACAGGCTTGAGCAATAAGCTTTGCCAAGAACCGTTCATTGCCGTATTGTTTGCTCATCACTGATGTGTGCAACAAAGATGCCACTTCTTCAACATCTCGAAGGTTCTTTGCAGAACAGCACACCAAGTCTGGAAGAATTTCTAGGGCTTTCTTGCAAGCCTTTTCATATCCTTCAATCACCTGTGCAGCAAACAATAAATATTCACTACAACACTTCATACTGCTTTTCAAACAGCCATAATTCATTAATAGATGCAAAAGTTTATAAGGGAAGCAAGCAATCACAAGCAGCAGAACACATGGTTCTCCTTCAAATATCTTTAACTAAAAAATTAGTTGAGAAGAAAGCAGATGATTCACAGTATTATGACCCAAGAATACTGACCAGTGGCAATCTGGATTCAAGCTGTGTGAACGGTAATGAGACTATAACTTGCCTCCGAGACAGATAACCCCATCCTCAGAAGGTCTTCTGCTAACTCCAGAAGAACTCCAGCAAAAACAAGGACAAAGTTTGTTCCATCTCCAACTTCTTGTTCTTGCATGTGTGAAGCCATCACAAGCATTTTCGCAGCAGGATGCTGGACCTTTAAAAGAAGTTACACATCCTGGTTACTAACACCCCACCTAAGATTGCAGCTTCAGGCTTTTCTACGCATCTTTCTAAGCTCTCTTATTTCAAATTGTACCTAGAGATACTAATAATGCACAAAATTGGAAAAGAAAGCAGCACAGATAACCTCAATTGGCTACCTTCCCTAGTAAGGAAAAGTACAAACATACATTCAAAAAAAAAAATCAGAGAACTGAACATTGTCCCTACAACATGCATTAGACATGCTTGACATTGGTTCTGAGCTACTTTTACAGGATGCAGTGGCTTCACAACTGAGTTCTGCAACAGGAAAACAGTCTGGAGTTTAGATCTTCAAACTGAATTCATGTGTAGCATACAAAGTACATGTCTAAATAACAGTTTAATTTTAATGGGGGGGAGTGAGAGGGCTCTGCACAAAGATTGCACTGCTTCACTTTTCTTTCAAATAAACGCAATGAAACACTATATTCCTGAATATTTATACTTAACATTTTATACCATTTTATACTCACTTTTACCCTAAAGTAACATGCAAAACTCATCACATTAGGTCACTAGTATGCAGACTGTATTTTTTAAAAACAGAATTGAGACTTCCACAGTTATTCTACTCATACAGAACACCAACACAATGCATTCAGAAAGGAACTACTTCATACTTACATTATTTCTATCACCAAATATAAAATTCAGTAAAATATTATTCATGTTGTGTCACAAATATCAATTTGAAGTCAGAGGCAGAATTAGGAGAGGACAGCCTTTTCACGCCTTTACAGTATTTACAGAAGGATGCTGCTATAGCCTCAGATTCTTAAATGCAACTGATGGATTCTAAGCAGTCAGGAGAAAATGGCAACCAACAACACTGGGATATTAACTCAACAGCTATGTCATGCAGACTTTTCCAAACCACTGCATTTCTAGACATATCCTCTTCTAAACCTACTGGTTTGGGGGGAAAGTAGGAAATTATTAAGTATCTCCTACAACTATTAATGCTGCTCCACAAGAGAATTACATTCTTCACTGTGGACCTCAAATTCAGTGAAAAAAGTAAATGATATCCAAAGTGACATATGTAAATCATCTGGCAGAGTGACACTTCCTTACTGACAGTCAGAACCATAGCAGCCCATGAGCAGAAACAGAACTGGTTCACAACTGACATCTTCTGAAGCAAGAAAACTTACCTCTAGCTCTCTCAGGATAGTAGCAGCATCATTTGTAACAAAAAGCTTTTCCAGATGATTGATAACCATTTTGTTCATTCCTAAATGGGGAAACAAAACAATTTTTAAAAATCATTCATTATGCAAACAATATTTTGTACACAGACACTGTTTCATAACTTTCAGATGTATCTTGCACATTCAAGTGTTAGCTCTGTTTATAATTTAAGAACTTTAAAAGATTTTTTTGTGAAATAACACTTGAAGCGTGCGACATTAAGGAGAAATCAGTAATTTCTGAGTAAGCAGCTTTCTTTTCAGAAATATCAGCACATTATTTAATTAAACAATACAGGAGACTATCTTTTGTTTCCATATATCTGACTGAACAAGATTATGTTCACTGTGACTACTACCATGTTATCATGTTTTCTTTAATTTTTGACTTTTTCATAGATTTTATACCATGTCTCAAAGCGAACACAGTAACTGTGACAAAAACCTGGCAAAAGCAGACACTGAGCATAACTCAAAAGCTATCAAAACAAAATCTGATTTCTACAGTCACAAAGAACATATTTACAGTTTTAGAGCAAGTCCAATGTGTTTCCCCCAGAAACAAACAGCTGCTTCTTTGTCAAGGTATGTTTAGCCTCCAAACATAGCATTTGTCTCAAAAATGCAGCAATAATTTTAGGAATTGTTTACCATTTGGTCCATAAGCTGTACGGGTGGTTTGAGCAAGTTCTTTGCATGCCTGGATGTTTCTATAGACAGCTTCTTCTAGTCCTGAATAATGCTAAAGAGAAAAATGACAGATCAGAATTAGGCTAACAAAAAAAAAACCAAAAAAACCCCAGTAATTTCTCATCAAAGCAGCACCAACCTAGTGAGTCCCTCAAAGTTTTTTGTTAATATACATTTGGTATTTCACTTACAGTTTAAACAGACACCAAACCTTATCCAAAGACAGTGAAAACTATTGTGTACACCTTCTCAACAGCTCAGTAGGCACAAAAAGCTTCTAAACAGAAAATCTGAACAGTGACTCAACTTGCAATACAGTTTGCATCCCTTCAGTCTTCCAACAAAATTTTGACACATGCCAAAGAGAAACAGAAAACAATCAAAACCCAGTAGGAGAGGGGCAAGGGTTTTTGCATGTGCTTCTTTACTCGCACCTTTGTATGCTACAAAAATCATTTAACTCAGTTCTATGTTCAAAACACGTGCGATTTGAAAATACAGAAGCAGAATGATTAAGTAAAATATTTGTGCTTGAGAAGGTGATCAGCCTGGCTTCAGTTTGGAAACCTTAAGACAAGATGGGATCCCCAGAAAGGACCTTAAGAAAGAATAAAAAGCAGGATAAAAAGTACTGTGCAGCCCGTAAGAGAAGGGAGAAAAGTAGTAATGTTAATCTCTAAATGCAAACCCAACTTCTGAGATTGCCAGCTGACTCCCTGTTTTGCAGAAGACAACTCTTGCTCTTCTGGCCTTGAATTGTCTAACAGTGAACCAGCAGAGGCCATTCTGCTTCACTGTCCTGCCCCTGCCCTAGATGTATGCCATTATTTGGCTCCAAGAAGGATTGTAAAAAGAAACAGAGGGCTTTCAGAGCTGCTACCTTCATCTTCTTTCTATTAAGTAGAAGCAAATAGAAATTTTCCTATTTTCCCTCTTTCTTGGAGAGAGAGACTTTGGAAAAGGGCCTGGAGAGACAGGACAAGGGGGAATGGCTTCACATTGAAAGAGAGTAGGTTTAGATTAAGTATTAGGAAGAAGTTCTTCCCTGTGAGGGTGGTGAGGCTCTGGCACAGATTTCCCAGAAAAACTGTAGATGCACAACCCTGGAAGCGTCCAAGACCAGGCTGGATGGCACTTAGAGCTAAATGATCTTTAAGGTCCCTTCCAATCCAAACCCTTCTGTTGATTCCATGAATGAGAAAGAAAAAACCCCACACCTGCTTGCTTTCTGTCTACTTTTCAAAGAAAGCTTCTCCTTTATTAAGGCACAGTCCTTCAACTCTACCAAAATCTTTATTATATTAACGATAAATACAATGAAACCGGACTTAAGGCAAGAAAATATATAGAAAATATTACATTGTTCTGCATCGCTGACAAAGCTAACAGAAAAAGTCAAGCAGCGCACAGAACGACACGGACACTTCCGAACAGCTTCAACTACAGGGCCCGGCTGAATGTTGCTGTCCAGCCCCTGTGAGAGCTCTCCGAACAGCGCGGGCACGAGTCGAGCCCCGGCGCATCCCCGGGGCAGCGGGATGAAGCGGCAGGGCCCGACCCGGGGGAAGGGCGGGGAGCGGCATCCCGGCCCCGCAGAGATTTCTCGAAGGCCGCGTGCGCCGGGCGCCGCCCTACAGGGCCGGGCAGGCACCGATCCCCGCAGCGCAAAGGCCGCGGAGGGGCCCCGGGCCGGGAGAGGAGCAGTGCGCGAACCCCCCGGGCCCCCGCCCCGCGGGACACGTGGTGCCGCCTGGCCCTGCCGGCCTTCCGGGGCTTTGCCCGCGCCGCCACCCTGAGACTCCTCCCGCATCCATCCATCCATTTATCCGCGCACCCATCCAAAGGCNCGTGCAGCGCCATCTTCGCTCCGCTCCGTGCCGGGGCTGCGGCGGCGGGAGCGCGCGGGGCACGGCGGGAGCGCGGGGCCGCGCAGGCGCGGGGCGGGCCGGGCTTGTGCCGCCCCTCGGGCAGCGCGGGCTGCGCGGCGCGTCCCGCTTAGGGCTGGCCGGGTACGCCGCCGG
The DNA here is from genome assembly GCA_013397115.1 of Edolisoma coerulescens. Lineage (NCBI taxonomy): Eukaryota > Metazoa > Chordata > Aves > Passeriformes > Campephagidae > Edolisoma > Edolisoma coerulescens. Next base: position 242,465 of record VWZW01007326.1, on the reverse strand, counting down.
CAGGGCGTCGGAAAAGGAGGTTGGCTCCCTCAGAGCCTTTCTTTCCCTGTCAGATTTAGCAGACCATCCCCTAGGCGTTCCTTGGTAGGCTTTGCGATGGAAGTTCCAGGAACAGTGCAGAGCTTTTATGGCTGCCGATGATAAACGCTCATCCATAAAACTGAGCAGACTCCAGTCAAGCGTTTCACTTAGTATGTACTTGTGTACATGGAAGCACAGTATACAGATAGGAAAACTAAGTGTCGTAGAACCACAGAGTAGTTTGGGTCGGAAGGGACCTTAAAAGCTCATCCAGTTCCACCCCCTGCCGTGGGCAGGGACACCTTCCACTAGACCAGGTTGCTCCAAGCCCTGTCCAACCTGCCCTTGAACACTTCCAGGCATGGGGCAGCCACAACTGCTCTGGACAGCCTGTGCCAGGGCCTCACCGCCCTCACAGGGAAGAATTTCTTCCTAATATCCAATCTAAACCTGCTTTCTTTCAGTGGGAAACCATTTCTTCTTGTCCTGTTATTGTCCACAAAAATAAGATTCGTTACCTGGTGTGCAACATGCCAATAATTAAACACTCAAAAGAGTCACTGATGATTTATTTCAGAGTTGCAAAAGCCTGGGTGCTCAGTGGACTTCCACAAATAACGCATACCAACTATGAAAACTTCTTAATGCATTTTAGCAAACAAAGGAGTTAGTGTTCATTGGCTGCAAGTTACATAAGTTCTCTTATTAATTAGTATTCTATTTGCTGCTTTTTAATGATTCTTGCTTCTCATGCCAATTAGTCTTCTGAGTTGGTGTGTTTATTGAGTTGATGGTCCATGAGTCAACGGTAATGATCTCCCCCTGCCAGAATTACCCTTTACCCAGCTCAAGCTGATTTCAGCACAGTTGCTGAGTTGATTTTATTAGGGTTTTTTTCGGCCAGATATCCTTATGCCCCATAAATTCTGCGTCCTTTGTGTCCACTATCAGTGGGTATCCTTCTTCCCTTTGTTATCCTTCCCCTACATTTGGGATCACTGAAGCGTGTTAAGCCCTAAACTTTAACAAGGCAATTCTACCAGCAAGTAATTTGCTTTTGTAACACCTGGACATCACTTAGAACTTGCTTGTTAGCTGCTATCTATTTCAGAGATTAAATCTCCCTTCTTGTTGATTCAACTTGAAAGTATACGAAGACCAAACATTAAGGAATATCCTTTCTTATGAGAATTTTATGTATTCCACATTTCGCAAGACTGTCACTGCATGCCCTTGTAAATAGTCTCTTTCCATCTTCCTTGTGGGCTCCCTTCAAGTGCTGGAAGGCTGCAATTAGGTCACCCCAAAGCCTTTTCTTCTCCAGGCTGAATCCCAATTCTCTCAGCCTTTCCTCACAGCAGAGGTGCTCCATCCCTCTAATCATCCTGCTGGCCTCCTCTGGACTCACTCCAACAGGTCCATGTCCTTCCTGTGCTGGGGACCCCAGAGCTGGATGCAGTACAGTCCTTGTTATCCAGGGTAATGCCAAGTAATATGCTCACTACAGAACATGCTGAAGAGCACTTTGGAGGCCCACCTTGGCATTTCTACAGGTAGTTGAGGTCCTGCCAGGAGACAGTGGATCTGCTTTAAGTTTGACAAGTTTTATTAACTTTGCTTCTGTGCCACACAAAATCAAATACTCTGTTTAAAGACAAGAAGTTTAAGGCCTCAGAAATAATACTGCAGTACCTGAGCCTGTAAGCCAATCGAGACTGTTACCCCACCTCTACAGCAGGCCACCTGCAAGGTGATTAAATCACTTGATATGTGTTGCTTAAGTAACCTCAGGAGAACACAGTTTAGTTTTATTGTTCTATAATTCTTAAAATTAAATTAGTTTTACCCTGTAAAATGGGGTAGCAGGGTAACAGTTTTGTACACTGCCCCTGGCAGTATAAAAAAAAATTAATGATAGAGGAAAACTGTGTAGTTTGCCCCACAAATGAACTTCAGAAATTCTGTATGCAGTTTTGCCAGAAGTACGTGGAGGTAGATGCCACTTGAAGCAGAAGAGGGAATTTACCCAGCCATGTCTATCATGACCAAGGAGTTTGGGCATGTCCAGAAAGAATTCCTGGGAGTTGGCACAAGGGGTATAACCCCATTTATCCTTCTCTTGTTTTTTCCAGTATATCTTGCACCACACTGCAGCAGGGGAAGAAGGAAATATCCATCCTGTTCTAGGGTCAAGATACCAAAAACTGTACTTTATACAGCAACTTCCGTATGTCAGCCATGGAGATCAGAGGAGGTACTTACTCCTAAGTCAGCACAGAAAACTTTAGTTCTACAAATTGATGGATGTCTGCTAGTGATACAGCTTGAATAACTCTTTGTACTTTGCCCTAATTCTACAAGTCTTTGTACAAATTTTTCTCATTATAATCTACAGTCTCTCTGTGCCAGTGCTGTCTTCTGCTGTCTCCAGATATTTGTAAGGAGTTTAACAAAGACAAGTGCCAGATTCTGCACCTGGGATGGGGCAGCCCCAGATGTATGGACAGACTGGGGAACGAGACACTGGAGAGCAGCCCCAGGGAAAGGGACCTGGGGATCCTGGTCTATGGAAAGTTGGATATGAGTCAGAGGAGGGCCAACTGTGTCCTAGCATCACCAGCCAGGCCAGGGAGGGGATTGTCCCACCCTGCTCTGCACTGAGGCAGCCTCACCTCGAGTGCTGGGGACGGTTCTGGGCACCCCAATGTCAGAAGGGTAAAAAGCTATTAGAGAACATCCAAAGGAGAGCTAAAAAGATGGTGAAGGGTCTTGAGAAGAAGCCCTGCAAGGAGTGGCTGAGGTCATTTGGCTTGTCCAGCCTGGAGGAGAGGTGACTGAGAGGTGTTGTCATTTAGGAATGGTACTCCCCAATTTATTGCTTCCGCTGAAACTGTGACTGCTCACTGCCCCTCCTTCTCACCCTACCCCACCACATGGTGGGCTAGAGAGGAGAACAGGCAGCACAAAAGGTAAAGATCATGGCTTGAGGTAAGAACAATTTACTGGAAACAGAAATGAGTTTAGAAAACAAACACTAACAGCAACAAATCTTCTGACAGAGGAAATCAGCAATCCACACAGAAACCCCCCCAACAGGAGACAATACCTGACTGCTCCTTCTGCAGCACTTACTCAACTGGACTTCAGTGATCCTTGTGGGCCCTTTCCAACTCAGGACGATGCTGTGATTTCTGCACTGCCCTATCGGTACAGTGCTTTTATTGAAGCTTGTGCTACCTACATTTTTTAAAGCCAGAATACCACTAAAATCAAAATATCTATGTATGTTTGTGACTATGAATATAGACAATATATATATGTATTAAGCTGTATTAAATTATCACTAAAACATCTCTTTGTGTTACAGCCAGGAGTTCTTTGGGACTCACTGTCTAATCATGACTTTGACTTGGCCTTGATCTTTTTTTAGCTATGCATCTACACCATTTATATTCTGCACAGACATTGCCATGCTAAAGGACCATGCAAAGGTCAGAGGGTTGGCTATTGGCCGTTGGCTGCACTTTCACCACCCAAAATCTATAACTGTGCACATGGAAATCCCCAGCTTATCTGTAGGCACTTGTTTGTCAAATTCTAGGATGGTAAAATTTTAACAAGATCTTGGGAAGTTCATAAAAAGGACAGTGTTAATTTTTGTTTGCTTATTCAGCTGTGGGAACCTGAGCAATGGAAAAGGAGGGATTGAAAAGCATCTACTGAAGTGTGAGTAGAACAATTGTGTTTCACCAATAATACTGACACCTGGCCAGTGAAAAAAATGTGAGTGCCATCTTGAGGGAGGGCTAAGGGCCATGTTGAGTTTGCAGAGAATCATGCTTAAACCTGAAACAGAAGACTGTGACCCACATAATGCTGAACATTCAGAATAATTCTCTTAGTAACAGCAGCAGCAGTTACTTTAGCTTTCCCCAGACTGTACTTATATCACTTGTGACATAATGGGAAGGAACAGACTAATCATCTAGAGTATGTCTTATCAGCTAAGTACTACTTAGGTCATTGCTCTGCAGGTCCTGGGTTAAACACTACCCTCATCCTGAGCTTGTCTCGCTTGTGCAGAGGATTGCAAGCTAAACAGGAAAGCAAGATTTCCTTACCATTTGATATTCTTATCTCAGTGTATGCTCTCTGCTATAGCTAATCCAGTTAGCTTGAGTCACAGGAAAGCATTTCTGGGGATTTTAGAGGAGTATTGCCTTTGCATGGAAATGTTCAAAAGACTTCTAGATGAGGCACTGAGGGACATGGTTTAGTGGTAGGTTTGGCAGTGCTGGGGGAACCATTGGACAAAATGGTATTAGAGGTCTTTTGAAACCTAAACAATTCTGTGATTCCACCTGCACAAGTGACAAGAATTTAGAAGTTCCTCAAAACAAGCAAATTGGCAAGGATGATAGTCTCAGAAAGGAATCTATGCTATTTATATTGAGTTTGTATTGCGGGGACAAGCAAGACAAGTGTTGTGACAATGGTACGGTACTCAACAAAGTACAATCCAAGAGCCTTTATTTCATCAGAGAAAGCAAAATTGTTGAGATCCTTCTTGTTTTGTTGTCATAAGAAAAAAACATAATTGGGCAAAAATGATTCGTCTTCTAGACGGTGAGTTCTGTTTTGCTTGAGGAAATGAAATGCAGGATCAGATAAGGGCTAGAGGAACACCTCTCTTCAGTTTTCAGCTTGGTCATATGGGAACTCTTATCCAGTGGAGTGCACAGGAGCCTGGGAATACCTGGAAATACAAGCCGAGTGCTATTGAAAGTTCAGCTGTTCTTGTCGGGTGGGAAGGACTTACCAGTACCTATGTGGTGGTGGAAACTTGGAGAACACCAAACTGAGAAGTGAGGGAAATAGGGATTTAAGGCTGTAATTGGAAAAGATAGGAAATAGTGGAAGAGAGGGGCAAACTCGGCATGGAATAAATGAAGACTTCTGCAGAAATAATAACCAAATGAAGTAATGAAGAGTAGAATAAATAACATCTATCTGCAGCCTCCTGGAAACAAGCTACTACCACACCTGATTTGCATTTCTTTCAGCTCTGCAAACACTAAGCAGAAAAAAGATGTAGCTAAAAAAGGCAGAATTTTGAGATCAAGACCACAACTTATGCTGGCTAGTGCCTGAGCCACTGAGATCTGTGGTTTTCTTTCTTTGCTCTGTCATATCGTAACTCTGAATTTGACTTAGAAATTTGGAATTTTCTAAGGATAGTCTAAACCAGTATGAAATCTTCAGGACAGAGACAGAGGCTTTTCCAGTTTTTGGTTCTTTGTTTCTCTGCCTAAAATAATTTTAAAGACCTTCCCCAAGTAACGACAAATTTTGTTTGTCATATTGCCCCCATTATTATTTGAGGATTAATTTTAGGGTTGTTCATCATGTGTCATCTGAATATACCTGTTGAGAAATGCATTCATTCTCCAGAACTCAGGTCAGTGGGAGTCTTCTGGCCCAGGGTCTGCAAGGGCACTGTCCTTCTTGCTGCCGGCATGGAGTGTGACCCACCAGCATGACCTGGGGTACTTCAGTGTGTCCCATTATTTCCTGGCTACTCTGTCAGCCCCATGTATCTGCTAGCAGCTCAGAAATTGGCCTGAATCTGTGCCTGGTTGTGAATCAAAAGAACTCTAAAGACACCCCTGCAGCCCTCATTTCTGCACTGCAAAGCCTGCTGAGCTGTAACTAAGAACCATAGCTCACACTATGGAATACGCATAGTCTTTCCTACATGGTTCTTGAAGTGTTTAAAAAAATGTTAATGAATAAATGCTGTGCACTTATGCAAAGCAGGAGATACTACACCACGTTGCACAAATAAGGGAATCCTGCCATAATGTAATATGGCCAAAAGCCACAGAATGGATTCATGCCAAAAGTTGAGACTATCGCATGGAACTTGTTCTCCGTCTTGTGCGCTAAATCCCCAAAGTGTCATCTTCTGTTTGAACAATAGGTACACACTGCCTAAAAAACCTGTTATGTTAAAGACTGTACTATTTCTTTTTAAAAATAAAGTGACATATATATATATAAATGAAATCATTACAGACAGTTAACCAAGGTATCATTTAAGTAATGCAGTACAGTTTACATATAAGGAATGAGCAGAGAATGTTTTCTAATAACCTTTAAAACAGATCATTGTGAATGTACCCATGTTGTAATATGTACTACAGCAACAACAACAACCAAGTAACATCCTGCTGTTAAGTCCCAAGCTCACTGATATTAGCTAAAGGATGTCACCAGACATTGAAGTTCCAAGGTGAAGGTGACATGGTGGTGTTCAGTCAAATGTTGGACTCAATGATCTTGGAGGTCTTTTCCAACCTTAATGATTTCCATGGACACCACATCCATGACTCAGTAGTATCAGGCAGATTTCATTTCAAGCCCTTTATTTGGGTTAAGATTCTTGAAACAGTAATCAAGCCATAAAGAAATCTCTGCCTTTTTTCCTTTTGAAGGATAATTGTCCAAACTCTTTTCCATCATCAGTATTGCTTATCTTAGTAACTCTGCAGGCTAGGTGTTCATTGCTTATCAAAAATAGATTTTATCTGTGATGTATTTGAGCTTTTTTTTTCTTGTTTTTTTTAACACAGTGCAGTAAAGTGAATGTCTAAATGTTTATTATGCATCTTTATGGTCCAGGTTCTAAGTTCTATTGACTAAAATATGGCCATAAAAGAGGAGACTGAGGGGAGACCCCATCACAGTCTTCAACTTCCTCAAATCAAGGGAAAGGGGAAGGGCAGCACCAATCTCTTGACTCTGGTGATTGGTGAGAGGACCTGAGGAATGGCATGAAGATGTGTCAGGGAAGGCTTAGGCTGGATATTAGAAAGGTGGCTTTTCCCTGAAGTTGTGCCTCCATGATTCCAACCATCTACAATATAGTGTAACCAGCAATGTCTTCAATGCTGAATTTCTATTACTGCTGGCATGTACAAAAGAACTACAAAAGAAAATGCTCTGTTCTGATGAGACTTATAAAGGATTATGACTTTGAGAGCTAATAATTGATATTACATAACTAGAATCACACTCCAAGCCAAAACAGTGAAAGAGTGCCATGTACAATATTTTCACTGTTAAAAATTTTTTGTGGTTTTACCCACTGATTATGTAAGTTAAGTTACTAATAAAAGTGTGGCACATTCAGTTAATCTGTTGTCAGTTTAGGAGTTATAATAAACTATCCCAGACCATCAGTAGGGTGAAAATAAGGGAAATCTGAGAACAAGTGGGATTACCAGTTGTATGACACTGTTGTATGATATACGGTTCCAAAAGGTTGAAAATGTCCTGCAGACTTCTCAGTAGCTCTAAAGAATAGATTCTTTTCAGTTGGGCATGTATCTCTAGTTACCTGTGTTAGAGGATTCCAGATACATGCTTTCAATGTTTCTCCCTGAAATCTAGAATAAAACAATGAATCCTCTGCACAACATTTAACAGTCTCATAGAAACCTGCTGCTTTAACTTTTTGTGTCTACTTCTTGGTTTAAGGAGGCTTAAGTGAGATTATGGTGAAATTTGTGAATGGTGGTGTGAAGAGGAATAGCAAAACCTTCTAATATGTGGGTATACAGAACTTAAAAGAAAGGGGGTTCATCAGCAAGAAATTAGACAATGTTTCTTAATTTTCACCTCTTTGTAATCATTAATGGCAAATTTTGGCTTGTAAAAATTTTGTAGAAGGGAAAATATTTGAAACTGTTTTCTTATATTTATTTTTTTGCATTTTTAAAATTCAAAACCAGTCTGTCATGTCTGTTTGCCATGGTTTTTTGTAACTTTTGAAAGTAATGTTTTAAAATTCAAATACCATCAACTGCTAAACTGTGGTAATACAAACTGTCCGTTTTCTGTGCAAACAGCACTATAACTTTTCAAGAATTGTGAGCTTTATTAATAGCTGGCTTAGCTCATTTTAAACAACTTTGATTTTATTTATGGCTGTAAAATTCTAAGAACTAGGTAAGTGGGATGGGAGTAATTTCTCTTTTAGCTAGTTCAATAATAATTTTCTAATTCTGCATTGCATTTGAAGACTTGAAATTCTAAAGTAACAGACAATTTGATCATCTAAATTGTAACCTGGAACATACAATTTTTCCCAAAAAATGTATGTGCACACATATTTCTTTGAATCAGGGTTTAGATGCCTCAAGCAGGAGCTACAGCATCCTGTGTCTAGTTCATGGTGCTAAAACAATTAGCTGGTACTGTCAATGGAGCTTATAAAAATTATTAAAGGTTTAGTTTGGAGATTTTATTTTGGTTTTGGATTATTATGGATGATAATATGACGAAAATAATAAAATCAAAACAAGGATGTCACTAGGAGCTAGCATGAATGTGGAACGGGGCATCAAGGTTCTTTTTTGGACAAAAATTGCTGTAGCAAAAGCAATTTCTTAAAGCGATTAAGGAGTTTTACATTAATATGCCATATTAGTGAACAGTTAGTAGTAACATAGCCAATAGGTTTCAAATGCACAAGAGGGATGTGGACCTGTTGGAGCGAGTCCGGAGGAGGCTGCCAAGATGATCAGAGGGATGGAGCACCTTTGCTATGAGGAAAGGCTGAAAGAATTGGGAGTGTTCAGCTTGAAAAAACAGAAGGTTCCAGAGTGACCTAATTGCAGCCTTCCAATACCTGAAGGGAACTCACAGGAAAGATGGAAAGAGACTATTTACAAGGGCCTGGAGTGACAGGACAAGGGGGAATGGCTTCCCACTGACAGAGAGGAGGTTTAGATTGGATATGAGAAAGAAATTCTTCCCTGTGAGGCCTGTGAGGGTGGTGAGGCCCTGGCACAGGCTGCCCAGAGAAGCTGTGGCTGTGCCATCCCTGGAAGCGTTCAGGGCCAGGTTGGACAGGGCTTGGAGCAACCTGGCCTAGTGGAAGGTGTCCCTGCCCACAGCGGTGGGGTGGAACCAGAGGATCTTTAAGGTCCCTTCCAGTCCAGGCTATACTGTGATACTGTGAATTTCTAGAATGTGCCCTCTGAGGGGCAGCATTGAAGAGCAGGTTTCTGTAAACAGCTACTTCTAGTCATACTATGGATTAGGTGTAAGGAAGGGATTAAAATGTTAGAGCTAATTCTCTGTTGTTTGGAATGACTGGTTTTCAGAGGTAACTCATACGTTTGAGAGTATTAATGCCAATCTGTCAAAAAGCCTGTAGCAAACATATTTCGGTTTAAGTGATAAAACCGTCAGAATTCTTTCCTGTGGAGTACTCAAAATCAAACAAAAAAGGTGGGCATTTTGTTAATTTTGGATTTTGTTTGCTTAGGTTTTGGTGGAAAACTGATGGCAGAGCCAATTAGCATTTCTTTATTGTGAGAAATATAAATATCATGTCATTTCGAGAAGCAATATGTCATCTTGACTAATGAATTAAATGACGTTGAGTCTTTCATGTCAGTATTGCACTTAGTATTGTGTGGGTGTGGTGGCCCACCTTTAAGGGGAAGGAAGTACCTGAGATTCATAAATGTTCATTGGTCAAAAGGAATGACAAAAGTCTGAGGATCTGCAAGCAGTTAGAAAGTTTTATTAGTGAGTTACACACTTGGCATGGAGATTGGTATCAGTCCCTGACCTAGTATATAAGCACACAGGAGTGGGGTTTGGCTAAAAGGGTAGGGTGAAAGGAAAGAGGGGAATTAAAGAGGGAGGGGGGGAGGGAGGGAGGAAGGAAGGCAGGAAGGTGTCAGAGACTGAAAATAGTTCGTGCCTCAAACACTGATATAAAGTTTTGCTCATTATAAGGAAGCTACAACTGAAGAAGCCTCCCTGGAGATGGACTTTGGGCTGAAAGTAAAACTGCTGATTAGATAAAAAGAAACCTATTGTCCAGTCTCCTCAGGCTGAGGGAAAGGTATGCATCCACAAAAGGCCAAAGCCACCTTTGGGGTGGGGGGAGAGCACAGCTCACAGAAGCCAGATTTACACAGACTTCCCCCAGCCGAAGGGGAAGGACGAGGTTTTGGGTGTATGGCATAACTTCTGGTCAGAGGCAATAAACACCCATCCTCCAATTACACAAACCGGCCCAGCTGCGGAACCCTCAAGCCCACAGGCCACATCCACGGGACTTTCACGTGAGAGGCAGCTGAGGGGGTGTCACAATCCATCAAAGACCCCCCAGAGTGCTGGGCCTTGCACCACAGGACTGCAGGGGATGCAACAGATCCAGAGTCTGCTGTAAGAGACTGCATCCCCCTCCCCCAGGGGGACATGCCTGGACGTTGCCACCTGTCTTGAGGGTATATAAACCTATCAGATTCTATGCTCTTTCAGGGGGACCTTCGCCACCAAGAAGACCAACTGGAGAGGATCAATGGAGCATTGTTGGGATCCACAGAGTGGTGATATTTTCCTTATTCTGTCCCAGTCACCTTCTTTCTGTCCCTCCCAACTGTTTTTCTATTTCTTTCTCTTCTTTCTCCCTTTTGTTTCTCTTTCATATTTACTATACAATAAACACCAAATTATTGTCACTGGCATGTGGTCTCATTTGCACCTTAATTCGGGCAGAGGAATTTCTAAAGATCCATAATAATAACTGGATCCTAACAGAAGGGAGGCAGGAAGGAAGGCAGGAAGGAAGGCAGGCTGGAAGGCAGGAAGGAAGGCAGGAAGGAAGGAGAAGAGAGAGAAGAAGAGATCACCAGTCCTGATGCCAGCATCAATCCAGCAGAGGGGATGCTGATCCGTTGCACTTGGACACGAAAGAACCACGTGAACTCCGCTCTCAGAGAGAAGGCAGGAAAAGGGGGGGCCAAAATGGCCCTCTCTTTATTATATATGTTCTTAGAAATCACCGTGGATTGGAGGGAGAAATTACCACCTCTCAATCACACTGGTCAAAGGAAAGATCCATCAAAAGTCTCCTCCTAAGGAGAATGGAATGCAAACGATAAGTACAGTTAGCAAAACATGGCTGTTTACAGAAAGTGTGTGAGAACTTTCTTACAAAAATGAAAACATCGAAGAGCTGCAAAATTCAGGGCGACAGATCCTGGTTTCAGTGGTGATCCAGCTGATAAGTGGTGATCCAGCTGTGTCCATCTGGCCCGTGAAATGTCCAGGGTCCTGGGGCACCGCCCAGGCTTGAGGGGGTATCTTTCTATGAAGACGTTTCTCTACCCTGAAGACAGGTTTCTCACTTTCTGTGTAAGTTAGTTATTATGGACAATCTGTTCTTTCAGGCCTTTCCAGAAATGGATTGGAGGGCTTCAGGGGTCTTTGGTGGTCTTAATTCCACCCCATAGTCCATGGCCATTCTTGCCCCTATGCCATACTCTGTGTGGTTCTTTCTCATGGAAAAGTACTGCTCTATCTCCACCTTGGCCCCCTTCTCCAACCACATCTCGTTCTTTCTCATGGCGTGTTAATACCAACAGTCCTTTTTTATTACCAGCAGTCCTTGGTTGACTCAACAGCCCTCCAATTATCTATGTTTGAGACATACGCATTAGCTCCCTTATCTTCTGGGAATAGTGAGCTCAAGCGGTCTCACTTTGGACTGCAGTTTATAGAGTGTCTTGGTTTGAAAGACAAGTGCCTGCCAAGGAAGGCGGGAACTTCCCTTGGAATGGAAAATATTACCTCCTACCCTCCAAATTATTATAACTTTGAAATTATCGGGCTTTCAGGCAAAGATATGGGAAAAGAAATAACAGTTCTTTACTAGAATATATATATATAAAAAACAAGGCAAACAAACAGAAACAACAGCAGCAACAACAAACAGAACCAGAAACCCAGCCCCAGCCTTCTCTCAGCTGTCGAGCACTTTCCCCTTCCATGCAGTTACGCTCACAGCCGGCAGGGGCGCTGTTGGCTCCTGGCCGGGCAGGGTGGGTGCGATGATTCCCCCGCGGCTGCAGGGGGCGCTGTGGCGTGAGTGCAGCTGCCTCTCCACACCGTTAATGGCGCCTCAGCCAGCGGGAGAAAGAGAGAAGGAAAGCTAACTAATGGAGGGCAGCCGATCCCAGTGACTCTCCGGGCAGTGAAATGGGCTGTAGCAGGAACCTCAGAGCAGCAGGCTGGAACAGCAGAGGCGAACGCACCTGGGGTGGCAAAACAAAGTGTAGTAAAAACTCCAGAGCTGTGCCAGGAGCCACCGGGTGTCTTTGTGGGCTGTCAGGGATAAGTGTAGCAAAAAGCCCAAGGCAGCAGCAGGAAACAGCGCGGCTGTGGCAGGCGGGCTGCAGCAGGCAGCTGCCACAAGCAGTGGGAGACGCTCCCTCTGGAGTGGGGAGGGGGTTGGGATCCCAGGTTTTCCCCTGAGGCACCCGAGCAGATGGCGAGGGGTCTTCCCAGTGAGATCGGGTGTTGAAAAGGTCCCAGTACACGGGCCACTCATACGAGCAAAGGCTCACCCACAGTAGGAGAAGCAGTAAAGGGCTGAACTCCGTGGTGGCAGCAATTTCTGCCCCGCAGTGGCATCAGCCCAACCATTCCCCTCTGGTCCCGAGAGTGAGAGAGAGCGAGGAGCTGACCCCAGTCCCTCACCCCCCAGCCAAAATCTTGTGGTATGTCTGCAGTCCCAAGAGAAAGCTCCCAAGGCAAGAGATGGCAGCAAACCGCACCCTTCCCCCGCCTCCTCCTCCCAGCCATGTCTTTTGTCTCCCAAGTATCATCATTACCATCTCTTAGGCAACAAATGGGAGAAAATTCCCTGAGAGAAAGGAAAAAAAAAAGGAAAAATCCTAACCTCCAACATAGAGTCAATAGAGAGTGGGCTTCAGTATGCATTAGCCCCTTATAGAGTTGAAAAAGAGTGGGCCTTAGTCATAGCAATTTTTCATCCTGGCTGCAATTCAGGTTGTCATACATGAAATCAAGGAATTGGCTTTTGCATTCATTAAGTGACAAGTGATGATTTCAAATTATGAATGTGTTAATAGTTAATTAAGCTGTTAATTGATTTCAGAGAGTGAGAGAATTTGGGATTTGTGTGTTCCTTGATGTTTGAGTTTTATATATTGTTTTTAGGTGTTTCACAAAGTTCAGGAGTTTAAATTTTATTAGGAAAACCCAATAATATCTTTGAATAAATCCCCAAGTTTAGCTGTGCCCCAAAGGGAGGAACCTCTCACACATGGCCAAAGGACTATTTTTAGAAGGCAGCCGTTGGACCTGTCAGCAAGCTCCATGGCAATATGAATTTCAGTGAGGGAGTTTCCCCACCTAAAATCTCAGTGACATTATCTAGAGACTTCACCCCTAGAAACCAGCGAGCCATTGGCCGAAAGGCCAGACATCACCCTTTGGACTAAAACCAATGAGGAGGACTTTGCCAAGACTCCACAAATCACCCTCCACCTAGGAGGCAGGACAGTGGCCAGTGCTGCGAGGAGCCAGAGGGGTAGAAACCCTGGTGCCCAAGCTAGAGAGCTGCTCTTTGCCCGCCTTTGTTTGCCTGCTGTGGTGGTTGCTGCTTCCCTCTGCACACCTTAGCTCGGGATTAGCCCAGGCAGAGCCCAGTGCTGGGGGGATCCTAGGCCTGCTTCTTAAACTATTCTACTTGGGACTAGCCCAAGCAAGACCCAGTACCATGGGTCTTTGATTTGGGTTTATAGCCGGTTAGGCTAAAGTTGTCTCGGATTGCTGCTGACCCAGATAAGTTTTTTTATTTGAGGAATTTGGCCTTTTTTTTTTTAATAAACCAATTTGTTTTTCAACTTTTTGAGTGTGGCCTCGTTCCTGACAAGGTCAATAAGCTTCTTTGAAGGTTCAGTAACGAAAATGTTATTCCACTTGGGGTATTATTCAGGCGAGGAAAATAAATTTCTGAGGCTGTGTGTTAAAAAAATAGGTGCTCACTATACACCACTATTTCCTGGGAATAGTGTTTCTGATAAGCTCAAGAGGGGCTTAGCCCAGGTGCAGTTCATCAAGGCTGATGTCTAATGAGCATTAGATCATAGTCGAGCCTGGGGAGGAGGATGCATCAGCACAATCCATCCCATAACTAAAGTCAGCTTCTCTGGGCCTCTGCAGGGGGTTGCTAAATGCTGGAATATTCTGGAGTCTTAATATGTCTGACTGGCTTAGTCCTGTACATTAGATCACAAGAATATCTGCTTCTTCTTTATTAAATTCCTGTGACAAGAGGAAAAGTGTGGTATTACTAATGACACAATGGTAGTGCTTAGTCCTTCACTTGCAATCAGCTTCAGGGTGATCATTTACGAAAAGCAAAGTTCAAGGGCTGTTTTAACCCCCTCTGAAAATGTAGCACTTTACCATCCTTACCCAGCTCTTTCTTGTTAGTGTCCTAGTAGAAAATTGGCAGAGTCTTTTTTTTCTGGATAGGAGCTGTGCCTAGGTGTGAGAGTCTTTGAAATTGTCTAATTTATCTTGGCAGATTAAATATGATTTCTTGCTAATGTAGTTCATTCTATGGAACAAGATAAATTCACATACATATATCCTGTCATTGTATGACAGTCACATGCCTGATACATCTACCATACTGCTCTTTCTGGTTATAATATTGTAACTTTTCAGGGAGAGAAGATCATAGTCATAGAATGGTTTGGTTTGGAAGGGACCTTAAAGCTCATCTCATTCCAACACCCCTGACACTTTCTACTAGGCCAGGTTGCTCCAAGCCCTGTCCAACCTGGCCTTGAACACTTCCAGGGATGGCACAGCCACAGCTTCTCTGGGCAGCCTGTGCCAGGGCCTCACCACCCTCACAGGGAAGAATTTCTTTCTCATATCCAATCTAAACCTCCTCTCTGTCAGTGGGAAGCCATTCCCCCTTGTCCTGTCACTCCAGGCCCTTGTAAATAGTCTCTTTCCATCTTTCCTGTGAGTTCCCTTCAGGTATTGGAAGGCTGCAGTTAGGTCACTCTGGAACCTTCTGTTTTTTCAAGCTGAACACTCCCAATTCTTTCAGCCTTTCCTCATAGCAAAGGTGCTCCATCCCTCTGATCATCTTGGCAGCCTCCTCCGGACTCGCTCTGGCAGCTCCATGTCCTTCTGATGGGGGGTGCTGTCCAGACACGGCATTCCAAGTGGAGTTTCATGAGAGCAGAGCAGGTGGGGAGAATCACTTCCCTCAACCTATCGGTCATATCTCTTTTGATGTAGTCCAGGATACAGTTGGCTCTCTGGACTGCAAGTGCAGATAAATATCTAGAGAAGGTATAAGGACTTCCTGGACTATTATGAGCTGCATTTGCATTGAGTTCTTTTTGCTAATAAATATTCTAGATTTTGGTGTTTTTAAACTTCTCTGTGTCTGCAGCTGGCAGTATTACTGAAGGCAGTTTCAGTGCTGAATCAGTATTGAGGTTTCAAGTATTGCCAGAATACCAGCTGCTGTTTGGGATTTTGCCGCATTCTTCTGCATAGTGATTTCTTCCTCAGAGCAGCAAAACTTCATGAAAGAGTGTGTTGCCCTGAAAGTCTTGTGCGTGTACCCATGATAGCATGATGACCTCAGCCATCATCAACAAGTGAGGCTGTAATTTCTTGTAGTGTCCTCTTCAGGTGAGCTCTTGAATAAGGTAAGCTAAGCATTTCCTTCAGGAACAGCAAGTCCAGTTGCAATGAAGTGATTACTCCATTTTATGTGGATGTGAGAGAACTATCCTCCTCTTCTAGGACCAAGCTGAATGTAATTTAGCTGCAAAATTGGTAAGCAAAATTGATGCATTTTTGTTTAAATCCTGGTGTTTCCAGTCAGCCAGTGCTAGCCAGTGCTGGCTTTGAACATTCAGCTGCTGACCTCCCAGTGAATTGCTGCACACTGTCTATCTCTATCCTCCTTCAGCATTCCCTGCTGAGATGAGCCACCATCATTTTTCCCAAAACTAGTTTGGAAAGGTTTTTTTCATGTCTGTGCTGATGTGAGTTAAGTGTGTAAATTTGCACCTGTTGATTTCTGACAATAGTGAAGCTTTTCCAATAATATTTCTAACAACAGCTTTCATCTTGTTTTCCATGCAGAGTTGCACAAGGGTCTTTGGCAGCATCGTATCTCAAGGGCTTCAGTTTACTTCCTCTCAGCATAATTAGTGTGATAAACACATATTATGGTGTTGGCTTTTTGCAAATATTGGGGTAGGTACCATGTGTTGTGCATTATAACGTTGATTTTGGAGTGTGAATGTGGGAGTGGTCTTGCTGTTATGACGGGAGGGAATGGAGTGTTGACTTTCACTGGGGCTTAGAGCTATTTTTAACACAAATGTTGTGTTGAGATAGGAGAATTGTTGTAATTGGATAACATCTAACCAACGAGGGAATCGAAACGTATTGAATGTATCGAAAAGTAACAAGTGCCCTCCACAAAGATGAGTGCACATGCTCTAAAAAGGTGGGACAGAGGAGGAGTCATGTTAATCAGTTCAGAAAATGTTTTAATATGAATAATGGTTTATGAATATGTATCTGGCTGATGCAATACCCAGGGTGTATAAGGGGGTTGCTGTTGTTAACCGGTGTGCCTCTGGCTGTGGCAATGCAGCCAGCACTGTTACTTTTGCGTTGTTGACTTTGTCTTTTATAAATCTTTCAAATTTGAATTGAAGAGTGAGTTCTGTTTCTCACAATTGGGAGCTCATCCGGGATGGACACCTTGTGGCCGTGGCCCTAGAAGATTTTGAGCAAGAGGCACGCCCCGCCAATTTCAGCGGCTCAGTCGGCTTCTTCTGGTGTTGCTGGTGATTGCAGGCTGACACCCCATGGACAAGAAGGGACTCACAAAGCAAAGGAAAAGGGGAAAAAGAAAAAGTCTCCCTAAGAAACATCAGCATTTGGTCCATAATTCTTGTGCACAAAGACTCAGACAGGAAAAGGCAACTGTAAGTACTGTGCGGGTAGCAGAGTACAGGGGATTGACTAGAGTGTGAATGAGACGCAGACTGGACAGTCCAGATCTGCGAAGCGAGTGCGGAGTCTTTCTAGCTGTGGTTCCGTATCTCCGCGAGGAGACCAGCCAGCGAAGAGACAAAGCGAGAGGTTAAAGACTGAGTGATCCCCCGGGGTTATTTTGGACAGGGTCCTCAGGTAAATTGGGACAGGGTCCCTAGGGTTTGGACTCCTAATATAGAGATAAGAGAGGGAGCAATTTCCTAGGCAGTCCGCTAGGAAATATGGGACAGGACTAAGGGTCGCCCAGTTCCAAAACAGTTGTGCCAGATTGAGGGTTGCAAATCCAAGAGCATCTGCGGTTGGCCAACAACATTCAAAATTTTTTTGATGAATAAATGGTTGGAAAATAAAGGTACCTTATTGCTGTGTTGTCATTTGTAAGCAGAGTGAGTGAGAGGGAGAGACGTGTTGTGGCCACAAGGCGAGCGTGGGCTCTGTCTGCGTTCCGGTAGCCCGGTGATGGGAGCAGCTGGAAGGTGGAGGGGGGGCAGAGCGAGCAACTGTGAGTGAATGAGTGTAGGTTATGTCAATTGTTGGGTTGGAATTCGGCCTTTTTGTCTGAAGGGAGGTGGATTGCGTTATGGGGAGGAAAGATTTTCTGTGCTTGGTGAGGGAAACAGCTACGAGGAGTGGGTGGTGCCCAAGCTGCCGGAGGAGTGAGTTAGAGCAAAAGAATAGGGATCAGAGCTGAACAGGTTAGATCCTGGGAAGATAGGACAGTGAGTAAGTCAAGTCTGAGGAAAAAGGGAAGTAAAAGGGTGCTGATGGATATACCCCAGGACAGTCCACTAGGAATTAAGTTACCTAACTGGGACAGTAATCCATTTACAAAAGGAAAAGATAAAGTCAAAATGATTCAGTATTTTATGACAGAGTGGACAAAAAAAGAAATAAGACCTGATCATCTTTATTGGCCTAGGTACAGGTCCTTTGAGGGTTGGATTTGCCAAGCTTTGAACATATTTGTAAACGCAAAAGAACCTTTTAACCCTGAGGAAAGTGAATATGCCTCCTGCTGGATGGGAGAATTTTGGCCCCAGGGGTAAATGTTTTTAAGGTACCGGAAGCCTCAGAGGCAGAGCAAGCAGAGGAAAAGAAGGAAAAGAGGTGGGAACTGCTGGAAGCATTGCCTCCTCCGTACCTTATCCCCCCAGCGGCTCCCGTTGCCTCAGTAGCTCCCGTTGCCTCAGTGGCCCCCGCCCCAGCAGCCCCTGTTGCTTCAGTGGCTCCCGCTGCTCCACTGGCTCCTCTTCCCACCAGCTGGGGCCCATACGAGAACACTAGGGGAAGTTCAGCAAAAACTCAAGGGCCGTTCAGTAATTCCTCCGCCGCCACCACCCCACAGCAAGGGAAAAAGGTCCTTCCAGAGGTTATGATGACTGAGGAACAGAAAGGCTGATCTGACTTAGAAAGGGATCAAGAAGTTGGCTTATTTCCTTTAAGGGAAGTGCCTGTGGGAGAGGCCCAAGGTGGGATAGGATTTGTGAATGCTCCTTTGACCTCTTCAGAAATCAAAATAAAAAAGAAATTAAAGGGTTATTAGAAGATCCCATAGGTTTAGCTGAACAATTTGACCGATTTTCAGGCCCCAATATTTTCACTTGGGAAGAAATACAGTCAATAATGGGTATTATATTTTCCCAAGAGGAGAGGCAGATGATTAGGGCTGCCGGAATGAGAATCTGGGAAAGAGAAAATCAACAAGGCCCACCAGGGGATCAGAAAATGCCAATAGCACCCCATAACTGGAATCCCAATGATGCAGCAGGACAAGGAAATATGAATGATAATTGTAATCTGATAATCAAAGGGCTAAAAGAGGCAACACCCCGAGGGTAAAATGTTAGCAAAGCCTTTGATGGGCAGCAGGGAAAGGAAGAGACTCCAACTGAATGGCTGGAGAGGTTCCGGAAAGACATGCAGCAGTACCCCAGGATAGACCCTGATGGTATGGTGGGGCAGGCCCTATTAAAAGTTCACTTTGTCACACGTGCTTGGCCAGATATTAGGAAGAAGTTGGAAAAAATTGAGGACTGGCAGGATAAGGGGTCAAATGAATTATTGAGAGAAGCCCAAAATGTTTATGTGCGGAGGGATGAGGAAAGATCCAAGGCAAAAGCTAGAATTATGGTAGTCACCATGCGAGAAAGTAACCCCTCAAGGAATTTACAGCCCCCAGGTACTGCTCCCGGATATACGGACCCTAGAGATAAGGAGAGGAGAGGAGACGGAACCCCTGTACAATCAAGATCTTGGGAGCAAACTAGAAATGTCTGTTTTTATTGTGGGAAAGAGGGACGCTATAAAAGAGACTGCCACCACCACACTAAGGACCTAAAGGTCTTCAAAGAAGTGCAGTTAGAAGGACTGGAGGATTAGGGGGGTCAGGGGCTCTATCTCCTGGGGGATAAGTACCATCTTGAGCCCTTGATAACACTAAAAATAGGCCCCCAGGCGGAGATGTTTGAGTTCCTAGTGGACACTGGAGCTGAACAGACCTGTGTATGCAATATCCCGAAGGGATGTAATGTAAGTAAAGAAACAATTAGGGTCATGGGAGCAAAAGGGGAACACTTCACGGCTCCCATCATCAAACAAGTACTATTTGAGGGAAACTCCAGACTAGGTGTTGGGGACATCTTGCTGGTACCTGCAGTAGGATGTAATCTGTTAGAGAGGGATTTACAAGTTCAATTAGGAATAGGGGTAGTCCCAGAGGAAGGGAAGATGATAGCAAAAATGCTAGAACTCAGACAGGAGGATGAGAAGGAAATAGACAAACAAGTGTGGGCCAAAACTGGTAATCGAGGAGGATTAAATATAGAACCAATTAAGGTCACTATAGAAAGGGAAAATTGTCCTCTACGGGTACCCCAATATCCCATCTCAATAGAAGGAAGGGCCTTCAACCAGTGATTGAAGGTCTTATTGAAGATGGAACATTAGAACCCTGCATGTCCCCTCACAATACCGCAATTTTTGCCTGTTACGAAACCTGATGGGACGTATAGGCTAGTTCAAGATTTAAGGGAGATAAATAAAAGAACTTTGACACGGTATCCCCTAGTACCTAACTCCTATACCCTTTTGAGTAAGGTTCCTCCCCAACATAAATGGTTTAGTGTAGTACCCCTTAAAGATGCCTTTTGGGCTTGTCCGCTAGCTGAAGAAAGCTGAAATATATTTGCCTTTGAATGGGAGGACCCAAATACTGGATGAAAGCAGCAATTAAGGTGGACAAAATTACCCCTGGGATTTACTGAATCACCTAATTTATTTGGGCAAGCATTAGAAGAATTGATACAATCCTTCCCTGTTACCCCCGGGGCCCAGATCACACAATATGTAGATGATCTGCTAGTATCAGGAGAAGATAAAGAATTGGTTGGGGAAATCACCATACACTTGCTGAACTTCTTAGGCAAAAAGGGTCTAAGAGTATCCAAAGAGAAATTGCAATTTGTAGGGGAAGAGGTAAAGTACTTAGGGCATGTAATTAGCCAAGGTAGTCGTAAACTAAGCCCCGAATGAATTGCTGGAATCCTGTCTCTCCCTTCCCCAAAGTCAAAGCAAGAAGTTAGGAAATTGTTGGGGTTATTAGGATATTGCAGACTGTGGATTGAGGTATATACACAGGCAGTAAAATTTTTATATGAGAAATTAACAGAGGAAGATAAAACAACCTGGACAGAATAGGATGAAGAAAAGCTAAGGGAATTGAAATCTAAATTAATTACTGTACCGGTTTTAAGGTTATCATCATTAGAGAAGCCCTTTTATTTATATGTGAATGTGGAAAATGGAATTGCACATGGAGTTCTTGCACAAGAATGGGGAGGAGTAAGGAAACCTGTAGCCTTTTTGTCCAAATTACTGGACCCAGTTAACCGTGGGTGGCCTATATAGCGGCTACATCTGTATTAATTGAGGAAAGTTGTAAGCTTACTTTCGGAGGGAGATTAATGGTACATACCCCACACGCCATCAGAATTGTGAAAAGGCAGACAAGTGGCTAACAGATTCCCAAATACTAAAATATGAAGCTATCTTGATCAACACTGATAACCTAGCATTGGTGATGGATAAGAGTCTCAACCCTGCTCAGTTTTTATATGGAGAACCCCAAGAGAATCTGACTCATGATTGTCTGGAAGTAATAAATTACCAGGCAAGGGTTAGGGAAGATCTTACAGATCAGCTCTCCCTGAAGGGGAGAAGATGTTCATAGATCGATCCTCCAGGTGTATACAGGGAAAAAGACACTTGGGGTACACGGTAATAGATGGGGACAAGATGACAGTAATAGAAAAAGGGAAACTACCCTCCAGTTGGTCGGCCCAATGCTGTGAATTATATGCCTTAAAAAGAGCTTTAGAGTACCTAGCACATAGGAAGGGAACCATCTATACTGATTCGAAGTATGCTTTCAGAGTAGTACATATGTTTGGGAAAATTTGGGAAGAACGGGGATTACTCAATTTGAAAGGGAAGGGACTAATACATGAGGGGCTGATTTTTGAAGTATCAGAGGCATTAACATTACCCGAGGAAATTGCAGTAACCCATGTAAGGGGACACCAAAAAGGTTGGACCCTCGAGATTAGGGGAAATAATTTAGCAGACCAATAGGCTAGAGAAGCAGCAGAACACGGGGAAGAAAAAGTATTGGTAGTCTCCCTAAATAAAGAAGGGGAAGAGGTTCCCTAATTTAGTGACATCAAGGAGAAGGAGTTAGCTAAAATTGGAGGGAACAACGACCGACAGGGAAAGTGGACACTTTCTGATGGGAGACAGTTGTTAAATAAGTTTTTAGCCAGAAGGATGTTGGAAGAATTGCACAGACAAACACATTGGGGAACTCAAGCTTTATGGGATCATTTTTTAAGGAATTTTGGATGTATAGGAATTTTTGGGTTGCAAAACAGGAGACTGAAGGATGCATGATTTGTCAAAGAGTGAATAAGAAAATAATGATAAGAGCAACTCTCGGAGGCCGTGAATTGGCTATACGACCTTTCCAAAGTATTCAAGTAGATTTTACAGAGCTTCCCCAGGTACAAAAGTGGAGGGTTTTGCTAGTGTTAGTAGATCACCTTACTCATTGGGTGGAGGCAATTCCGGTTAATAGAGCCATGGCAAATGTGGTTTCAAAGATTCTTTTGGAACAGATTATTCCAAGATATGGAATAATGCATAGAATAGACTCTGATAGAGAAACACATTTCACATCCAAAGTCATCCAGCAGGTAACAAAGGCACTGAGTATTTGGTGGGAATTACACACCCCGTGGCACCCCCAAAGTTCAGGGCGAGTTGGAAGGATGAATCAAACTCTAAAACGGGCCCTTACAAAGTTAATGGTTGAGACCCAGATGTCATGGGTAAAGTGCCTGCCCTTAGCTCTTTTGCGAGTCAGGACCCAGCCCAGGGCAGACCTGCGAGTATCACCATATGAAATGATGTTTGGATTGCCCTTTTTGACAGCCCAACAAGAAGCAGCCACTTATGAGGGAGGGGAAGCCAATATGAGCCAATACGAGATTGCCAAGAATTTAGAATAACTAAGGAACCGAGGCTTGCTTTCCCAGACAACCACCTTAGACTTTAAAATACATGACATCCAAACTGGGGACTGGGTTTTAATAAAAACATGTAAGGAACAATCTTTAATCCCTCAATGGGAGAGTCCTTTTCAGGTATTGCTGACCACAGAAACAGCGATGAAAACCAAAGAACAGGGATGGACTCACGCCAGCAGGATTAAAGGACCGATGGAGGAGCCTTCGGACTGGACTGTCATCTCGACATCTGGTGATACTAAGTTAATCCTGAAGAAACGATATATGGAGCAGTAAAAGATCCTGATAAAGACTCTGTCCAATCAGTCCCAACACCGAACACACTGGTGGGGTTAAATATAATTGTATAAATTGTGGACTAAATTGGTATCATAGTTCACAGAAGTGGCACCTGTGTTGTACTTTGTGGATGGGAACTACTAGTGCCTGTTGAATGGGAGGTACCTAAGGAATAGTGTAAAATCGCCATACAAAAGCACCAAAAGTGATTTACCTGGAAATTAGCAAAGGATAGTGACAAGGAAATAGAGGGCAAGACCGGGTTGGCCACTGTACTCGCCACCAAGAAGATCATATACACCTGCTATGGGTAGCAACCCCATAGGCATGGCAGATGGGGGTATAAGCCATACTGGACCTCTGTTACTCCTTTTTGGTTTGTTACTCCTTTTTTTGTCTCTTCCCTTTTGGAGCTCAAGCAAATTCATGTCACAAATGCTACCAATCACTCTACTTAGGAAAAATCCAAGGTTCTTTTTTCACTGCTCTCCTGGGGTGATGTTATAAGGCTCCTTTATTCCTTAACCATCTGCTTAATGCCCAAAGTCGCTGTACCTCTAAGATGGACCCGGGGGGCAGGGCCTGGCCGGAGTCGCAGGACCCAGGTTTGGGTCGGTTCAACGGAGCAGTCCAGCAGCTCTGGGCTCCAACGGTCTCGGCGGTGCTCGGGAGGGAGTGCGCCAGGAGCACTGTGCTGTTCTTTTGGTGTTTTTTCTTTGTTCCCCCTAGTTGAGAAAAGTTTTGTCTTTTTCCTTCCCTCCCCCTGGCCTCCCTGCCCTCCTTCCCTTCTCTTCCATCCAGGAGGCCCCAGCNCCCTGTTCTGCCCTGTTTTGTTTGGTGTAAATGAACAATTTGGTTTTTTCCACTTTCACCCACTGTCATCAATTGGCCTCATTGGCAGAGGAAAGGGGGAGGCTCATTTCCCTTCAGAGGAGGCACTCATTCCGGAGCGTTTCGTCCTAAATTTTGTCTCCAAAACTGAGACAACTACCCCCACCCACATCAAGAGGTACTGTTATGAACCATCCAAATCAGAAACCTGTACGCAAGATGGGCAGACATACTGGGTTGCAGAAAATTTACGACAAGGTGGTCAGAGGCTGGGAAGTGTATGCCCAAAGAGGGAAAGATGGATTTGCCTTATGTCCGCTTTAGGGGGTGGAGTCCAAGATTTGGTAAAAGAACAGGTAGTAAACGAGATGACAAAGCAAACACAACAATCTAACCCTGGGTCAACAGCACGTGAAGATTTGTACACAAAACTTAAACGACAATTAGAAACAGAACTTGAAATCCCTAGATTAGAGAAAAACCTATTTGTCGATTTGGGGAAGAGAATAAGTAAAGAGCTAAATGTAACCAACTGTTAGATTTGTGGGGGTGCCTTAATGACAGAAGAATGGCCATGGAAGGGCAGTAGCTTAGGCCCTGCTGAACTCCTTAAATGGAACCGAACAAATATAAGAGGGGAGAACCGGCCAGAAGGGTGGATTTTAAGTTCAGCAATGATAGGAGAAGAGTGTCTCTGGCGCACTGGGAAAAATTTTCTTAATAAAGTAGGAAGTACCCCCTGTAAGAGACATAAAGTTAATAATGGGACTTCCACATGGTGGGGTCCCTGAAGAACCAACACTGTGCTGGGCCCAGAGGAAAACCAATGAAAAGAATTGTGAGTATAACAATAATACCGGAGTTTTTCTGTGTAATGATACAGGCAAGAATCCCTATTCTGAAATCCCAGAGATATCCAAATTTTGGGAAGATATAAACCAACAGAGTAACGATTATTGGAGAGCCCCAGATGGCCTATTCTGGATATGTGGGAAAAGAGCCTATCCAAAACTTCCCCCCCACTGGAAAGGGAGTTGTACTCTGGGAATCATACAACCACGATTTTTTCTTTTACCAGGACTGGATGGAGATGACTTAGGGGTACCGGTTTATGAAGCCTTGAAAAGAAATAAAAGGGAATTGATTGGAGGATCTCAGAAATGGGGGAACAAGGAATGGCCTCCTGAACGAACATTGGAAGTGTATGGGCCAGCCACATGGGCACAAGATGGAAGCTGGGGATACCGAGCCCCAATTTATATGCTAAATGGTATTATAAGACTCCAAGCAGTTGTAGAAATAATAACCAGTAAAACTGCCCTAGCACTGGAACTAATATCAAACCAAAAAAGGCAAAGGAGGGCTGCCGTGTATCAGAATAGGTTGGCTTTAGACTGCTTATTAGCAGAAGAAGGGGGTGTCTGCGAAAAATTTAATACATCCAACTGCTGCTTGAAAATAGGTGATAACGAGGATGCCGTCCTGGATATAGCCAAGGATATCAGAAAAATAACCCGTGTCCCGGTCCAGAAATGCGAATCAATGCTAAAAACTAGCTGGTGGGACAGTTTATTGGGAATGGAATGGTGGAAAAAGCTGAGCTTCTTGCTGTTATGCTCAGTAGCTGGTTTATTTCTTCCTTGTTTGATTCCCTGTTTTATTCGGCTTATCGCCAGTGTAGTCCAAGGTATGTCAGTAGTGGCAATGCCTTACGGACCCAGAAATGGCTACATCTGGAACGGCGCAAAAGATAATGGTGTTAAAGGAACAAAATAAAATGAAGGACCCCCTCGATGAAGCTAAACTGATTTATGAAAAACATGAATGTATCACCAAGGTTAAAAATGGGGATTATTGCTCAAGCCAAATGATTTATGAAAAAAGAGAGGCAGGATTGTGATAAACACATATTATCGTGTTGGCTTTTTGCAAATATTGGGGTAGGTACCATGTGTTGTGTATTATAATGTTGACTTTGTGGGAGTGGTCTTGCTGTTATGAGGGGAGGGAACGGAGTGTTGACTTTCACTGGGGCTTAGAGCTATTTTTAACACAAATGTTGTGTTGAGATAGGAGAATTGTAGATAACATCTAACCAATGAGGGAATCGAAACCTATTGAATGTAACAAAAAGTAACAAGTGCCCTTCACAAAGATGAGTGCACATGCTCTAAAAAGGTGGGACAGAGGAGGAGTCATGTTAATCAGTTCAGAAAATGTTTTAATATGAATAATGGTTTATGAATATGTATCTGGCTGATGCAATACCCAGGGTATATAAGGGGGTTGCTGTTGTTAACCGGTGTGCCTCTGGCTGTGGCAATGCAGCCAGCACTGTTACTTTTGTGTTGTTGACTTTGTCTTTTATTAAATCTTTCAAATTTGAATTGAAGAGTGAGTTCTGTTTCTCACAATTAGCTTTTCACAATTTCTGACTGGAGTTTGCTGTGGAAGTGATGGAGTTTTTCACCAGTCAGGTTTTCAAATAATTTACAATGTAGGTATTTTTCAGATTAAGGCAGATGTAAAAATTGCTGGGTCAGCTCCTGTGAATCCACATTGCCTTGATTAGGCCAATCTTT
Source organism: Edolisoma coerulescens (assembly GCA_013397115.1). Lineage (NCBI taxonomy): Eukaryota > Metazoa > Chordata > Aves > Passeriformes > Campephagidae > Edolisoma > Edolisoma coerulescens. The sequence goes on along the minus strand of VWZW01007326.1, from coordinate 216,232 downwards.
AATTTCTCTGCAGCAATCTCCTTTATTAGACCTACGTGATCCTATGTAAGTGAATTCAGCTCTTGCATATCAATTTGCCATTGATTATAAATTTGTTTATGTCCTCTTTTGTAAGTCGGTGCACAATGTATTTTTCCTGCTGGTGTTAATGATTTAATTTAATCTGATGGGGTTCCCATTTATGAGAGTAGAGCTTTGGGGAAAGTACATTGTTTTACCTGTGTTAAAATACTACCTAGGCAAGGAGACCAGAGGTAATGCCTAAGAACACTAATGAAATGCTCTGTCAGTTGCTCCAGTTGTCGGGATATGGGATGTTGGATTGTGAGTGATTTTGCTCTGTGTGCAGTTTCAGGCAATACTTTTTTTTAAATTTCTTCTTGGAACATCTTCCATATGCTAGAATATTTAAAGTGTGTTTTTAAATAGTGACTGGCAATCTGTGAAACACCGTTTTAGCATGAATGAGGTCATATGCTACTAAAATACTACTTATACCAGGACACTGAGATGAATTGAAAGTAGCATGGCTAAAAAAGTGAAGGCAACAGGTGTTTTATTAGATTGCAGATATTGGCTTTTTTTAACATCTGTAGAATAACTGATACTTCATCCTAAAACTTTTTTCAACTTTGCATGTTTCCACTACTGAATATCAGTAAGTCCCAGTGTTCCTAATTTAGAGTATATTCCTTTAAGGTGTTTTTGACAAATAAAACCTCTTCTAGCACATCACCAGTTTCATAATGTGATGCAGGACTGAAAGAATTTTGCTTGGATATCAGGCACCTGATGACTAAGAGTATACTGAAAAAGGAAGGCAGGCTGTGCTCCTACACAAAAAAAAAAAAAAAAAAACCAACCAAAACCTGAAGTTATCAGCATTCTGTAATTTTCACAGAGATGACTGTAAGGTGTATGTGCAGCCTGTCAGGGAGAAGTATTTTTTGTGTTGCAAGAAATTGGAGAGTAATTTGTTTTGGTGCAATTATTTTAATCACCTCTTTAGTAAGTAAGAAACGTGGGATTTATCTCTACCCAAATGCCTTGGACTATGAGTTTGAGCAAGTCAAGGAAGTGAAGCCTCCTAGACTTCAATTTCCCCATTGTTTAAAATTGAGATCTTCCCTATTTTCTCTTTTAAGTAATTGAAAGAACTTTTTAAAATGTGCTGTTTGAGTCCTTGTTGTTGAGAGTTTTAGCACAATCACCCCAAGAATAGATAGATGATAAAATAATTACAGTCAAATCATTCATCCTGATGCTTCAAATTTGATCTTCTGTATGCAGAATGCTATAATAGTCTCACATTTTAAAAATATGCCACCTCCCATAAAGTAGTAGTTTCAGGTGACTAATCATTGTGTAAAGCACAGAGCTGATATTTAAATGCAAATCGGGGGCCTTTTGGTTTGTGCAGTTTTGGATCTTAGCCCACAATTCACAGTTTTCAGAGGCAGCACACTTCACAGAAGCATGTAACTGTGTCCTGTTCTGGGCTCCTCAGGACAAGAAAGACATGGAGATACTGGAGAGGGTGCAGCAGAGAGGGTGCAGCAGAGGGCACAAAGATGATGAGGGTTCTGGAGCATCTCTTATAAGGAGAGACTGTGGGAGCTGGGCCTGCTTAGTCTGGAGAAGAGAAGACTGAGATGGGATCTCAATAATCCATCCAAATATTTCCGAGGAGGATGCCAAGAGGATGGTGCCAGACTCTTGTCAGTGGTGCCCAGCGACAGAATGAGGAGCAATGGCTATAAATTGAAACCCAAGAAGTTTCACCCCAACATGAGGAAGAACTTCTTTCTATGGAGGGGGGCAGAGCACTGGAACAGGCAGCCCAGGGGGCTTGTCAAGTCTCCCTCTCTGGAGACATTCCAAACCCACCTCAAGGTGTTCCTATGTCACCTGCTCCAGGTGACCCTTGGCAGGAAGGATTGGACAGGGTGATCTCCAGAGGTCCCTTCCAACCCTAAAAACTCTGCAATTCCATGAGTCTGTGAATAATACAGATTTAACTAGAAACAGTGAAATTTAAAAAAAACATAGATACAGTGGCTACAAGACATAAAACGATGATGTACTTAATTTGCAAATGCAAATGCTATTTAAACTGAGTGCAACTGAAGTGTCAGTCTGGAAATGTGGAGTGCCAGAGCCATCTGGATAAAAACACCCTGCGCTATTTAGACATCATTTCTGTCCAAGACCCTTGCTGTCATGGCTACTGGAAATTTTGCCTGTCTTAAGATTTTATGTAGAGAGCCTTTCTTAGGCTTTACTGTAATGGTATGTAATGAAGGCACTCATCCCATCTGAATACCATCTGTCCATACAAAGCAGTATTTTATGATTTGGGGAAAACCTTGGCTCCAAGAAAACTGATGCAGAATATTTTTTGTGACTCCACTGGAGCCGGGATTTTCTGTATCTTCCAGCAAATACTTTCACAGTAATTGGATGTGGAGCTAGAGATCAATACCAGCTGCTGGTAATATTGAGCTGTAGAATGTTATTTGCAGTAATGGTTGTGATCAGAGGCAAATCTGTCTTCTGCCCCTTTGAAAGGAGACATTTAGGGAGGAACCCTCAGTCTTTTCAGAAACACATTGAGAAAAGAGAAAATGGTCAGTGTAGTCATAGGTGCAGTCCAGCTTTCCACTAGCTGTTTGGGCCAGAGCTCTGAAATCGCACTGCAGTTAAAGACAGTCTCAAGAGATACCTAGCTATTGGTGTCACTGTCTGATGCCTTCCCGGGTCATTGCTGGGGTAAAGGTAGTGTGGGTAGGATATTTTTGCAGTTTAGTAATTTTGAAGTACAAAAAAGGTCTTTTGAGGCCACAAGGGCAACTGCTAGCTTCCAGAGTTTTGCCCTGGTGAGATCAGTCCTGGACTAGGGCCAGAAGGTGAGAGAGTGAGGAAGGATGAAAATTTGACTTCAGACCTTCATGTCTTTATTTGTCCTGCAACCTCTCTATATCTCAGCTGAGGCAAGGGAATCTAGGAATGTGTCTATACAGATCTGGGTTAGATAAGCTCTTTCCATTTGGAATTTAAAGATGAAATATACCTTCACATACATTTTGAAGGAGACCCCCTTTTCAAGCACAAAACAATAAAGATATTCTGTAAAATCATTCTGTAATTGTTCTGCATTTTTCTCCATTTGTTCTAATGACAGTGGTAGCACTCAATCAAAGTCATGTAGGCAGTACATGTGCATGACAGGGATTAAACTTTTATTTTCTGGAAGCAGAAAATAAAACTTTAAGCTGAAGAAATTAATCTCTTGTAATACTTCAAAATTTGTCTATTAAATTGCTTGCCAGTGGTTTGAAAAAAAAAAAAGCTATCTGAAATCACACTAGGAAATCCTCCGAGTTCAGTCAAATCTCTGATTGAGTCAGCTTCATTCATCACCGCCATCACCAGCTTATCTATAAATACATCTGCTTTTACAGCCTACGCATTCTGAGATTTGCCTGTTATCTCCTCAGAAGAGTAGGGCTAGTGGCTTCTCTTAAACAAGCCTGGCTTAGCCAAAGCCAACACAAACCAAGCCCATCAGTTGTTGTTAGCTTTGATAGTCACTGCTATCATTTGAGAGTGTGCCTGTAGCCAGTCCAAGTTGGCAGTGTCAGCCCAAGCTGATTGGAGCTGCAGACATTTTTGCTGACTGGAGTCATGCTATCTTTGCCAGTTTGCTGGAATAGACACAGACACTGATTGGGTCATGCTGAAAACATTCCTGTCCTATGAAGCAAGTCTGTTTGTATTTCAGGTTTGCCAGGACTAATGAATTAAAAATCTTGGGCTCACCACAGTTTGCTGCTTAATAATGCCTGTGACAGAAGGATTTTTTCCTCCCTGAAGTGTGACAGCATCATAGTCTCTCATCCTTGGCAAGGAGAGGAAGGAAAAGCAGAATTGTGGAGAAAAGTGGAAAAGGGTTATCTTTTGGGACAGCAAAGCCTATGGGAAGTGCAGGTAGCAGCATGTTGCCCTGACAGCTGTCTCAGCTTCTCAGACCTTGTCAGTTTGTTGCTATGCAGCAGGTGCAGCCTTTTCTTTTATTGAAGCTTTACTCCATAAAGGCAACGACAAGCCAAGGCAGTGGCTGGCCCTGGATTATACAAGTGCAGACACTCCGCTAAGTGAGGTAAGGCAACAGGTGTGAAAAAAATCCATAAAGCTGTAACAGCATTTAATCTGAGTTCTGCTGCAGGTTTTTTACAGTGTAACCTCAGCCAGCCAGCTCTGTAGGCAATTGTTGGGAAGAAAAGAGCTGCTCATTAAATCTCATTAAATTCCAGGTTGCCCACTCACTCTCATCTCTGTCTACAGAGATACTGTTCTTCATTCATGGAGAAAGCATGTGGGGAATTGAGGGCAGTTGGTCTGCATGTTTCCTAAAATCACCTTGTTTGCACACAGGCTTCTTCCATCCCTCTCTGTTCTCTGTGACTGCTTTTTTGATGAAGAGCTTGAGGATTTCGCAAAAAAAAGGAGGGAAGGGATGAATGTAATAAAAAAAAATTGATAACAGGGTAATTGCTGTGCACAAAGATGAGATTTCTTTTTCCTGAATTAGAATAAAATGAAAACTTTCTTTTGTGTTTTGATAGAATTCACCATTTCTTACTGAAAGGGTATTGATTTTTGCCCTCACAGAGTAAATGGTTAAAGAGTTAATTTAAAAACATTGCACACCACAGAGTATGTGATGGGGATAAAATAACAGTCTTGTAGCAATATTGTTACGGCAACTTTAAAAATTCTAGCAGAATGCATCCTTTTAATTTCTTAGGCTATGATGTGAAATGTGAAGTATACTCTTATGTGCAAGACCACTTGAGATAGTCAGTCAATGTCAGGGAAAGTGTACCAACAGCACAGAATGATGAACAGCCTTGTTTTAAGGAATTGCTTATCACTTAAAATCTCTTCATTCTGAGGGGTTTTTATCTTTTATTGGGAAGTAAGGAAGGGATATTGCATTGGTATTTCTGTTGTTTTTTAAAAACAATGAGATGTCTCAGATGTTTCTTATGAAGTGAGGGTGGGGAAGAGATCAACAATGCTCAGAAGGTAAAAATTATTTACTCTGATGCAATGCACTTCAAAATAAAATATTTCTGTTGACTCCAAGGATCTTTTCCTGAATCTAAAAACATACATTGCTGCAATTTATTTGGCTTTTCTTTGCCTCTGCTCCATAGATAACAGTTCAATTTTTGTGTGTCTTGAATACTAGTAACGGGGAATTAAGAGCAATCCCTGATATACTTTTTATACTAGCAGAGACACTTTCAGCTTCAAATAAAATTTATTCAAAGTAAGGATTTTAGATTATTTATTGTTATTATAAGAAAAGATTATGCACTTCAAATAACAAGTAACCATATCACTCTGCTAGATAAATATCAAGAGAGACAAAACAAATAAACAAGAAATGCTGAAATTAATGGACCCAATGCAAATTTGATCCTCTTCCACTGATTGCATGGCAGTGATGCCAGAGAAGCGTTTGATTCACTTGTGCACCACCAAGGAAGATGATACTCCTGAAGTAGTGTTCTGTTCTATTGACTTTTTGAGACTGCCAAATAATTCAGTATGAATTAGAATGACTTGGTAGAATTTTCATGCAATACAATAGCTACTTCCCTGAAAAACTGCAAGACTACTGGCTTAGGAAATTGGCTTTTGTTTTCACTAGCTAAATGCCCTGTTGCCTGCTGACAATGAATGAGTAAATTCATTGTATTTTCCTGATAAATTTGGTTTCTAATTCCCTGAGAAGTTTTTATGGTAATTTAAAAGCATAATTGTCCACATATTTGGTATGAATACAATGCGTGCTGGATAGCAGTCCAGAGTCCTAAAATAATTTCTTTATGGGCAGATCTTTTGCATGCATGAAGTCCCACTGACTTCACATTCTCCACATATAGTGCTAATCAGAAGATTAATATCTTTGAATTTTAGCAGTTTTGTGCTAAATAATCAAGGAGATTGTTTGCATTCAGCTATTCAATAGACCAAAACTGTCCATTCAAAAGGTTAAATATATATAGTAGAGCTCAGAGTACAACTTTTCAGGGCACAGAGATGTTTTAATTATACTATTAGAGATGAAAAGTAGCTAATTCTTTTGTTGCTCAACAGTTCTTTAGTGCCATATTTGAAATGAACTAGCAGTTTTCTTAATGGACAGGGTTTCATGACAGTAAAATCACTTTTTGGAATTGATGGTCTCAGAAGAAAGACGGAGGACTGAGTAAGGTCCCAACCCGGGAGCCAAACCCATGCAGACAGACCCCTACACCTGCACAGGCTTCCACTGAAGAATCACCACCAAGGTTTGGAGACCCCAAGAATTTCTGGTCATGAAGTATGTGACTTGCAGGCACAGTTGGACTGGGGGAGTATGGGTGGAAGGTAGGAGGATGAGTGCCTCCTCATTGACACCATGTGGAGTGGTGTGCACGGTTCCAATCACAGGGCAGCCTTGGGGTCATGTTACTCTCAACTCCCCACCCCTTCTTCCTTCTTCACCTTCAGAACCAGGCAGCATTGCCACGAGTCAAGGCTTGCTGAGGGGGCAATGGCGGGGAGCAAGCAGGTGAGAAGAGAGGCAGCTTCCTTTGCCATCGTTCTTTCTAATCTATAAATAGCAAAAATAAAAGCAGTCTCTGCACTGAATTTCACTTAAATTCTTTTTAAATGGAAAAGTGAAATGGCGCTCCCTTGACTTTGATTCTAAACATTGCTTAGCTGGAATGGGAAAGGCAGCTGTGAGTGCATGAAAAGCATTAAAACTCCTTTGTTGAATGATGTCACATGCTCTGTAATAAATATATTTTTTGTATTATTGCAGCTGGAACAAACAAGTAAAAGCATTGACTCAAGTGCCCACATGATCACCACCGCCAGGGTACCTGCTGATAAGCCAGTACGAATTGCCTTCAGCCTTAATGATTCCCCAGGTACAGTTTAATTTTTGGAGTTAACCAAAATGCTTTTAAATTTAAACCACAACTGCTTTTAAATTTTACATTAACTTACCAGTGTTTACAGTATCAAACCTAGTCCAGTGTAATGGATGGATTTTTTTTCCTGAGTGGTAGCATGTGATCAGTTTTCCTGTCTGATAACTTCTAATGTTTCCATTAACAATTTCATTAGACTAAACCCACTAGATTGACAGTTTCAATCTTAACTTTCTTTTAGTGGTTTGTGGAATGCAATTAGGACTGTAATTAACTATCAAATTTACCTGCACGTGCAGTATGTCTGATTTTGTGGAATTGTAAAAGAAGAAAAGTAAAAGGACAAATTTGGATGAGCCTAGAGCAGGAAGAGACTTTTTCTAGGAGGAAGGTTGGAAAGTGCCACACATGCCCAGCTTGGTGAAAGGTTTCAGGAAACAGGTGCCCCACATGGCATGTTCTCTGAGACAGCAGCAGAAATTTCATTGATGTTTATCCTATCAGCTAGTGCTGAGGGAGTATTAATATCCCCAAACATACCCTGTACACACATGGACCCTTTGGAGTAGATAAATATTATTAGTTTGCACCTTCAATATTATTAAGGACCAGAGAGCTGTTGCCAAACAGTGAAAGTCAGAATGAAATAAATCCAAGGGGAAGCTGAAAAGCATCCCAAAAAAGTTGGCTGTTGCTTTTGCTAAAGGTGAGTGCCTTGGAGTCAGGGCTGAGATGTATTTATGGCATGAGGTATAAGGACGACTGAAACCTACTGCTGTTGAGTGCTTTATGGGACTCTATGCATTGTAGGATAATGTGTGAGGTCGCTGCCTGAGGTTTCTGTGAACAGAATCTCAGCTTGAATGCAATTTTCTATTTCAAAAATATTTTAGAATATGCATTATCTTTCCTAGCTAATTGTTGTGTACTATTAATTTTCAGCTACAATACTGAAATATCTCATCCCCTAAGCAAGGGAATTAAAAACCAAACATCTTCACATATTATCGAACCTAATTTTCCGTTCATAAAGATGAGTGACAAAGAAAGATCGGGACAAGGAATATAAAGAAACACATGATAATCTATGTGCCCTTTTTCATAAACTAAAATAACCAGGTAATTACATTTTCATTACAGAAAGCAGTATGGAAACATTCACATCTCTCAAGATACAGTCACATGGTAAATTTCTTGCAGGGATTATGGCACAAATAGGTCTTGAAGAGAGATATATATAAGAAAGGGGAGTGCTCTTACAAATTATTGAAAAAGAATGCTAATATGAGACACTGAAAACAAGTCAGGGAAAGCTGAGACCATGGGAAAATCAAAGAGAGCAGATTGGTTTGTGACAAGAGACGGCAGTAGGAAATGACAAGGTTGTGAATAGCTTGGAAGAAGGGGACATGAAAGGCAGGAAGCCTAACTTCCTTAACATTGCATCATATTTTATTTTTTACTTTTTTATCTTGCTAATAATTCCAGCCTCTCTCTTAATGTTTACAAAAATAAGCTCAATTAGAGAAAGGTAATCTTTTTCTTCTACATATTGTTAAATTTTTCCAAATGTTAAAATTATTAAAATTTTGAATCCTTTATTGTATATATACAAATGTTCCTGCAGTATGCAATCCAGAATCTTCATGAACACTGATAAAAAAAATAGCAACCAGTGGAGTGAGGGCTATGTTTCCCTCTGTATCACATCCTTTTGGGGGCTACCAGGAGGTCTAAATTAACATTATTGTTTTACTATGTCATAAGAATTTCAAGCATTTTTATGTCAGATACATCTCAAGAAGGCAAAGGAAATAAGCTTTTAATAGGTGTGAAAATTTCCAGCAAACCATAGTTGAATCAAGAGAGTACAAACGAGTATTTAACACTTTTTTTTTAAGATGAGCTACAAAAACATTCAACAGATAGACCTTTAGGTATTCCGTAGCAGGTGCTTTTTTTTTCCCCCTTACTCTTTTATATTTTTTTTACCTTTTTTTTCTCCTTGACAATGATATTTGTTTTCAGTTCAAACAGGAGTTATGTGATGTGTGATAGTAAAGCATCAGCTGAAGCTCATGCACTGCTAGGATCCAATAAGTTCTTCACAAGGGCTAAGTGGTGAGGAAATCTTTCTGACTTAAGCTTTTCCTTAAATTCTACCTCACTTGAAAGGCTCAGTGACACATTTCTCCAAGAAAGGCTGCATTCTCCTTCCGGGGGCTCTGCAACTGCTTACTAGGAGGAACTGACAGCATAACTGGATATAAAAAGAGGAAATGGAATGCTTCTTCTGCGTGGCGATTATCTCACTGGCTAGGATTGTAACCAAGCAGTGGGTGTGAGGAGCAGTGAAAGGAAAAACTACTTGCAGCTCATGAGAAGAAATTACTTTGTGTTAACTGACCTACAAGACCAGAGCTGGCTTATCCTGAGTGTACAAGAAATAATTTGTGTTACATTATTTGTCAGTCAACACCTGATGACTGAAATTCTGGCCAGCTTTGTGAGGTATTTTTAATGTCAAAGTAGGGTAACCAGTGCCTTAAAAGTCTCAGGAGCAGCCCACCAGCAGGTGCTATATAAGAAGACAGTTTTATTGTGTATCTCTTATTCCTGTATATATAAATGTCTATATTTGGCTCTTTCACTCAAGTTCACTAACACACTTTTCCCAGGGTGTGTCTGCACACTGTATTGCAACAGTTTGACTTGAGGTACCTTTTTAAAGTAATGAATTGGAAACATATTATTTCAATCTACCTTACACCACTTGGAAACTAATGCAGCTTGAACTGAATGTGGTGTTCCAAGATTCAAATAAGTGTTCCAAAGTTGAAAATTCATTGTGGTTTGTCAGTACCAATTTCATTTAACCAGTGAAATTCAATGTGTCCTAATTTTTATCAATCTTACTTACAAGTATATGAACTTAATGGAATTTAGACAGCTGGATTTGTTTTGTGTAATAGTTCAAAGGGAAGGTTTATAGGTTCATATCTCTTCACCTTGCCTCCTAGAATAAAAGCTTGAATCTAGCTGAAAAGTTCTGTTCATGGTATGTGGTGATAAATGACTGGGTATGAAATTGTTAGTGAGTTCTTTAATTTGAAATTAGTCTACCTCTGACAGCACTTTCCAGAAAAATCGCTGACACCAAAGGCAAAACATACATCTTCTAATGAACCTGACAGACATCTTCTAATGAACAGTATCATATTTTTGCAAGCATAGCAAAATTACTTATTTTATTCCTCTTTATGCTCATTATCCTAGTGACTACAAGGAATTTTTTGCTTTTCTAGTTGATCGTGCAAGACTGTTTTGGAGTGGTTGCTTATTCAAAAGCAACTTTCAAATTCCAACCCCACCCTCATATTGGTTGTAATGGCAACAGAGGCTTTCCAGCACACTGATTGAAAACCAATGAGGATTGCTAAAATATATGGCTAAAATTTACAGAGCTAATTTTCTAAATCTACACCCAGCCTACAGGGCTTGGTCCCTGGGGAATTAGATGGGAAATCAGGTGAGATACCCTGAAAGGGACATTCATCTGAGGATGTTTAGGCTTGAGTGAAAGTATATGAAGTAGAAGGATTTTGCTCTTACCTCTTTGTTGTGGACTGTTTCTATTTTTGGGAGGTCCACAACTCTTACCATTGAGCAAGCCTTCACATCCTATTCCTGGGTGGGGCAGTGACCATTCCCCACTATTTTACGAGTGAGGTAACTGCGAGGTTGTGTAAGGTCGTATCAGGCAGGGCTGTGAATAGAAGCCCTGGAGCTCCACAAAGCAGTGCCAAGTCGCAGTCACTTAGCCACACAGCCTTCCAGGATGAATCTGATGAGTCTATGCTTGTCTGTCAGTACCCAGCCCGGAGCTGCTGGATCTCACAGCCCTCCCAGGGCCAAGACTGGACCCTGACACGCAGTTTGCCACTGTTGTTGGTGCAAGTTGTGGTGCTTGCGGTTCAGTTTGAGCACTTTTCCTGTGCAAGGGCTGATCCACTTACAGGATAGCAACCTACTTAGGTTACCAATTTAATTCTTTAATTTAGAAGGAAGAGATCTGAATACATTGGCCCACACATGTAGGAGAAAAAAAATAGTACCTGACTGTATAATTAAATACTGGATCATAACTCAGTTACTCAAGGAAGCAGAGCTGTGACTGGCATTTCCTAAGTTTCAAGTGCTTGATTTAGCAACCTTAATGTGCTTTCAACACATTTAAATTTTTATATTCTATTTCTGTCTATCTTTTTGAAGATCATAGAGAAACTAATTTGCAAGATTATGCTGCAAGTGAATCAGATGTTGTTTTTAAAGGATTTACTGCCTTTAGCTCACAGTTCAGTTAAATGGAACAGCCATATAGGAAAAGATTTGGGTATTACTCTTCATTGTGCCAAACGTGGTGTCAGTCAGACAGCAACACGTGAAGAATTTCTCTCATTTGACTACATGGTGGAGGTCTGGGATACTGGAATCTCCAGGAAGCCAGAACATGAATAAATAAGTGAAGCCTTCCGGAAATCAAGATTCATTCTTCAATGTGCAACATTAGCATATATCAGCTGCCTCAGGGCAAGCAGTGAGCCTTTTGTACAAAGACAATCAGTGTTAATAGAGTTCAGATGCTCTCTGTTACAAATGACAGTTTTCAGCAGCAAGCCAAGCGAGCATGTGAACCTGATGAAACAAAATCACACTATTTCATGCACGTGAACTGACTCTTTGGTTAAAAACACATGGGTTTTAATCAGGGTATGGGTCTCTAGGGCATTTTTAAACACAGAACTTCAAAATTAGATTTGGGATCTATGGGAAATCAGGAAATGCTACTCATTTAGAAATCATGTTACAGATACATTAACTTAGGTGGCTGTAATGAAGTCCCTGATCTGATTCTTTCACATCACAGGATAGTGCTGTTGAGTTTGCTAGGATGGCCATAATATACACATGTATGTTTTTCCTCCTTTCTTGTTTCCTTTTGACCAAAATCTTGACTCATTTTCAGATGAAGTGAGTTGCTGTCTGATTTTTTAAAATATTTTTATTTTAAACAAAATAGGTTTTCAACATTCAGCTTGAATTATAAATCATTTTTCTTTATGAGTTTCTTTATAGTGACTATAGGGATGAGATGCTGTTTGTAGCTGGTGAAGAATCAGCCTAGATATTTTCAGGGCTTTGTGGTACAGAAAAACCACTAGCTCTATTATAAAGGGGGTCTTTAATTATATCAGTGATTCCTTATACTAATCTAGATACTCATTAAGAATTGATAATTAATTGAGAAAAGGGGAAAAAAGAGGTATTTCAGAGTTTTTTTTTCTAGTTATGGAGAGGTAGAGAAGAAAACAAACACAGATCAGGAGATAGTTTTGAGAATGTTTTGATCTTCAGAATATTTTCATTGGCATTTCAGACATTTCTTGTATCTGATTTTCAGAGTCAATAGATTTTTAAGGCTAGAAGTCAATGTGATTTTGACTGGTCTTCTGTGTAACACTCAGTATTCCACCTTGTAAGGGCAATTGCAGTTCTTTGGAAAAAAATGCAAGAGTTTAAATCCTTCCCCTTGACTTTCTGAAAACATCCTCAAAAAAGTTTTGGGAGGCAAATTACTGCTTTCATTTGCTTTCCCCTTGTATGAAATTTAAGTGTTTCATTATTACCAAGTGATTTTTATTGTTATTGTTGTGGTTGTTACTTTGACAACAGTGAAATAAAGACTGATCTGAGGCAATCATTTATTTCACAGAAAGCTGTAGGGAAAGTCTTTTGTTGTTCGTTTTGTGGAAAACAAGATTGCAGCTAGCTATGTGGATTTCTGTTAATTTTTGTAACCTAAATACCTCAGCTGAAATTCTCAAAAGAGCCTAAGAGAATTAGGAACTCAGGATAATTTCAAAACACTGAAGTCCGTAGCATTTCTTGATGATGTTCTGCACATCAGATGATGATTTAAACAAGTCTTAAACTGGTATAACTAAAAAAAACCCCTAGCAGCTGTTCAATAGATGCTAGGGCAGGCCCATTATAAAATGTACTATGGTATGTCATAATGGTTAGGATACCAGTACATTCTATTTTTAGTACCATTGACTCAGTCACTTGAGTTCAAAAAATAAGCAGGGAACATCTGTTTATTGAAAGGATTTCCTCTATATTAATTTTTCTCTCTAGTCCATCCTTTATAAAGTACTTGCAAGATTTTTAACTGGTTCTTTTCAGAGTATAATCCAATTTATTTTCCAATATTCTGACACTGATTAATTTAATTTTCTTATTAATAGCTGATGCTGTGAAAAAGTAATTACTGTCTGATGTTTCTTCAAATTTTTTTTAATAATTTAGAATGTTGCTTTTGCTATGTTTTCCTGAATTTTAAAGATGTTCAAGATCCCTCCATAAAGCTACTGTACTAAAGATTGTACTGCTGGAATTGTCAAAACAAATAGCAGTTTAACTGCCATCCATGACTCTGGTCCAATATCTCTGTCAGAATATTTAACAGCTATTCAGCCAAATACTTGTAGAGCAGCTGTAGCCCTAGTCAGACTGAGTCTTATTCTGTCCTTCCTTTTAGCCTTGCCATATGATTCATCTTTCTTCTTTTAGAATATTAGTCTATTTATATATTGTACAAGAAAGCAATAGCAAATTAAAGGTAAACAGATGCATATTAGCATGATACAATTCTATACAATTAAAGCAATTTAAGTATTTTCCTGAATGGACATGCTTGGCATATGGTGTGAAAAAAGGAGGGGGACAGTCACGTGACATGGGTATGACTTTTTGATAATGCTAGCAAGACAACTACTTCACAAAAATACAGGAATTTCACTTTGTTTTCTGAGGAAGTTCAAGAGCTTTTGCTTTTGTATCACTATATTTTTTTTTCTTCTCTGAGCATCTCTTCCCAGAGGCCACCCAGCTCTAGCTGTGTTACTGAGTTAGGCTTCAACCAGCCATGTGTTAGCCAGTATGTTTATTTTTCATAGGATAAGGTCACTTATTTCACTTTTCCCCCCCTAACCTCCTTTGCTGTATAACCACAGAGGCTAGGAAAAAGAGATATCAAATATTTGACAAAAAATAATTTAGATCCTAGTCTGTACTCTTTTAGAATCCTGCTTTGATATGAGGTCCTCTTGATCTTGTTGGGGTTTTGTTGTTGTGTTCAAGTCTACAAGTACACAGCAGGTTGAAGGATCTGGACTGTGTTAGCGATTTTCTCCTGTAAGAGCCATCTTTATTTAATTTTGACACATTACAAATAACTGGCTATAAGCTAATAGTAACACTCTCCTCACCTCCCATAACCTGTAGTAAGATAAATAAACAGTCATCACAATCCAGTGCAAAACTGGGAGTGTGAAAGTCACTGAGAAATGCTGCAGCGGCACTACCAAGTGTGATTCATATTTCTGATCTCAGTCCAGCTACTAGTGGGCAGGTGTCCCCATCACAACCCTGACATAACTGGCACAATCTGTCCCACCTTTGCTGAAAGCCTGTACTAAAAATAAACAAACAAACAAATAAATAAAAACACAGCTTGGTTTGTTATCATGATTGAACTAACTCTAGCCCATAAGGATTGTAATGGACAGGTTAAAGTCCTTTAAGACAGTCCTTTACTTAGCAGAGTAATGAAGAGAGCTCAGGAAAAAAGTTTAGGTTTATTTGTTTTATTAAATTATCATATGTTCTACTGGACTAACTGCTTTGTTTCTTAATCACTGCAATGCAAAATAGACTTTCTGTATTTCCAGAACATAAACTTTTCTTATTACCAATCCACTAGTGCATTCAAGGATTCTAGTGAGGCATCTCAAGTGTAAAAGATAAGATGTGGAGGTGTTTTCAGGAGCCTGATCTTTCTGTCCATATTTGCAATATAGAACTTCATCAAACAGATTACTTGAAATGCCCTCTTTGGTAGACAATGACTTTTAACATCATGTTTACCTTTTAGATGATGCTTCCCCTGAAAACTTCTCTTTGGCATTTCCAGAACTAGATCAGCAGCTGCAGGTAAACTTTTCTTCTGTTACAACAGTTCTACTTCACATTCACTGTATTTGTTGCCATAAAAAGCCTCTGGTTGTTACACTAAGGTGGAAATTTTTAGTGGTGCTTTTCTAGCCTACTAACATTTAATAAGACCGTGTAAGTCCATGGAAGAAAACATTGTTTTTTCAAGATCTACAGAAAATCTAATTTAACATTTTTAGTCCAACTGCAGGGAAATTACTATTTTAATTATCTCACCTGCTTTTAAGGTTTTCTATACAATTCCTGCAGTGCTGCTGCAGTGCAATGAAGAGAGTTCTTGTTCATTTGAAGGGGGGAAGGAAGAGACAGGTATTATATATTCTAATGCCTGCAGGCTGTGCTATGACTGATATCATCAGTTTTCTCAAAAGCATTTCAAGAGAATCCTTTTGTGACCAGTCTGATTTGTCAGCACAGGATGATGGGCCCCCAGTATACTGGATAGGGAGCAGTTGATGGCAGCTCCATGGTTCACCAGGCATAAAGCCTGTTCTGCATCCAGGGATTATTTTCCTTTCCTCTGTGGTGATTCTGGAGTGTTTGCTGGCTTTTGTAGACTACTTCAGATCATCTGTTTTCCCAGGAGCATTTAGACTTCCTCTGATATTTCACTATGAAGGCAGTTGTTTCCTGACTGTAACTTGAGAAAGGCGTTAGTAGACCGTTCGTTGTCCAATAATGTCATCTTTCCTGTACCCATCAACTCGTGAGACAACACGGGAGGGCTGCTGGCTTCAAGGGCTGACACTTCTGTCCTGCTGCTCTCATCAAAAGGATGACTGAGAAAGGAATGGAGGATGACAGAGACTCTTCTTGCTCTATCCCTCTCATCCTGAGGATACGGGCAGGTTCTTCAGGCATAAGTAGGAATAAATAACAGCTTAAGATTTGGAACAAAAGGAACAAGGTAGTATGCTAACGTCCTTATTCCACTAACCTTCCAGTGCAGCAAACATGATCGGTATTTTTTTTCCTCAGAAGAATTCTTTTGGAGAAAAGCAATCATGTTTCATGGCTGAAGCACTGAATTGAAAGTAAAGAACCTCCATTTTGTTTTCAACTCTCTCAGTGACACATTGCCTAATCCTGGAGTTGCTTCAACCCTCTGTTCATCTCTGAAATTAAGTTAATAATTTTTACCTTTTTTGTTAAAGAGCATTAAGATCACTGGGTGAAGATTGTTCTAAAAGAGCAAAGTATGATAATTATTGCTGCTGTTGATACGTAAAAACAAAATTACTAGCATCAGATATAAGTACTCTACAGGACAAGTGATGATTTTTTTATTAGGACTTTCATGACCCATATTTCTGGAACCTATAATATACTCTAAATATGGAATTTCATGATAGGCTGAAAGTGCTCCTCTGGAAACATTCAAGTGTGGTGGATAAATAATAGCCCTTCAGTAAAAGTTTTTAAGTACACACTAGCACAATCCCACTAAGTGTACCCTATTGATCTGTTAAGTACTTGACACTTACTTCAAGAAAACCTTCCTTTACTCTCATGATCTCAATATGATAACAAAATCAAAGAAATAATCAAAGGCTTTGATTCATATAATGTTCTTTTTATTATCCTTCATAAACTCTCTTGGTAATATCAGGGTAGCTGAAAGGATAACTTTTGAGAACTACCTGTCTGACTCCACCACTTAAAAGTATAAAATTTGTGGTAGCACTTCATCCTTTAGCTTTTCAAGCTTATGTGCATATTTATATTTCGATGCCTTTATGTTCATCCAAGGGCAGTTAAGTCAACACAGGGTTCTGAGCTGATGCAGAGGTAACTTTGCATTCAACTTTGGCAATAAAAACTTAAATTTCCTTGCTTTTGTCAGTCTGGATCACAGCTTCATGTGATAACTATTTAATTAATTACAGTATTTTAATCTGCTTTAAAATTTCAAACAAACAATAACTGCTTCAAAGTTATCATTTACCTCATTACATTTCTTATTAATTGTGGGTTTTTTTCAATTGCTACAATCCAAGCTGCTGAGGGTTTGTCAGAACTGTATGGCATGTGCTTGCAATTCATGCCAGCTTTGAAACAGGTTGCTCCTGTAATACAGAAACAAATAAACATGGGCTTCACCAGGACCTGCAGAAGTAGTGAATGGTGGTGTCCCTTGTCATTCCATCCATGCTTTTTTCTGTCCCAAAGTGCGTTAATATAGAGCACACGCATGAAGGGTCATGGAAATGAACCTTTTAATCAACTGTGGCAATAGCAGCCTGAAATGCTTTGATTTGTAAGAATGCTGGTACATATGTTCATAATAAAAATACAGTATCTTAGAGCCACAAGATTTTCATCACTGTGCCATAAATACAGACAAAAACATTTGAATTTTATTTAAAGAAGCAAACTGTAAATGCAGGTTCGGTGGCTATATAGTAATAAGCGCCTTAAAAATAAAGTAATAACTTTTCAGGTTTCAAACATACAAAGGAAAATTTTGAAATCTGTTTTAAAAACAAACAAACAAAAAGCCTAAATTAGCTGATCTTTAAGCTGGATTTTGAAAGCAGCTTGAAAGCTATGTAAGTTCACCGAGTCACTTGGAAAATCAGAGCCTTAGAATTCTATGTATGCAGGCAGCAGACCACAGCCTGAGTACCAAGCAATTTGCACCTCTGTTTTAGGCTTCAAGCCCTCGTCCTCCTATGTTAGGCCTTGGCAGACAACTTGGCTATTTGAGCAGAATTACCTAGTGGTCCCACTTTTCCTCCCACAATCCTTCCATACCTATTCCCTGGGCAGCAGTATCAGATGGCAGGGCAAAGTTCAGTGCAGCCTCCCCTTGGCAGGGTAACAAACCCTGCTGTCCAAGCACCCAGGTCTACAGAGGTAGAGGTGGGATTACCTGGAGAGAAGGTCTTTCTAGAAGACTTAGCAAAAAAGCTAATCCTCTATAAGGACTCTTACTAAAGGATAGTTCTAGTTGCAGCTTCTTTCTGAAGAACAAAAATGATCAGTCTGTGTGGTCTGATGTACTAGCTAGCTTCAGACTAACATGTTTTATTTTCAAATTCATTTTTTCAATGTTACCTTTTTCTACACATTCCAAGAAGCAATTTGTAAGAAAATAACTCAACTACTCTAAATCAAAACTGATACATGGTCAACCAGACACGAAAGCCCTATATATGAGAACAGAGCAGTTTAAGCTATATTTGTAGCTTTAGTATTAAAAAAAAAACCCCACAACTAAAATAACTTCCTGCTAAGTTATCGGTGAAACAAAACTCATATTAATAAACTTCTTGCTTTCAATTCCTTTTGTTTGCAGTACTGGAAATGATTCTCTTCCCACTGATGAGCAATACTTGCTTGTTTGGGTTTTGGTGTCTTTTCCCCCCTCCCATGTGTGAGCCATTTGGTGGGCAGTGCAGCAAGGGTAGGCTGGTTACACTTGTCTCTCTGTCACTGGGAAACTTTACCTTTGCCTTGTGTAAAAGCTGGACGGGTCCTTGGAAGGCACTTCCTTGATTAGCTGTGTAGTGGCCCCTCTGACAGACACTTCACTATGGGTTATCTGCTGTATTTAGAAAGGTACATCAGCATCCAAGGCCTTGTTGTTCAGGTCACTGAACGGAGAGGAGGGTATCTAGTGTTAAGTACCTGCATTGCTATGGCCTGTACCTTGTCTGTCCCGTTCCAACACTTCCTGTGACTTGCTCATTTCATCTCTCTGTTCTCCTTCAAAGTCTTCATTCCAGCTGACAGCTTGATCCTGAAGAGGGAAGGACACAAGACACAGGTGTTCTATAATTCTTTGTCTTTCAAAACCAGGTTGGATGGGGCTCTGAACAACCTGCTCTAGTGGAAGGTGCCCCTGTCCATGGCTGGGGGCTGGAACGAGGTGATCTTTAAAGTCCTTTCCAATACAAAACAATTCTATGGTTCTGTGGTCTCTTCTCATGAAATTGTGAGCTTGAGAGACATTTATGTCATATTTTATATTATGAATCTGTGTAGTTAGATGACTATAAAATTGCTGCAAAAAAAAGCTCCAACCATTTATAACAACTGGTTTTTAAGTCAAAGGATAGTTTTTCTTGCTTTAGTGGAGAATGCCGGTATAAAGGAAGTAATGAAAAAGTTATGAAAGGGGCAGTGTGTAGTGTGTGATATAAGCATTTAGCAGAAACCTTGTTTACTCTGGAACTTTAATTGCTTCTACTGAATGCCAGGATTCTTGTTAGACACATAAATTTATTTTAAGAAGTTTAAAAGTATACTGTGTTTTTGAAGAGGGTGCTGTATTTTTTTTTTTAATATGTATTGATTTCCATGAGAATTCCTGTGGCACTGTGGTGCATAATTAGATTTGATTGCCTATAAACTTGATAAGTCTGCTGTAATGCTGCTGTGATAACTTTGGTCTTAGACTATGTAAGACCATGTTATGCATGTATGCTAACATGTATGCATGTTCACCAAGTCAGAGCATCATACTAAGGTTAGAAAAGAATCGAAAACCTCCCAGGAAGGAGAGCAAAACTCACAATTGCTCTCATCCAGTTGACCTGAATTGTTTGGAGGAAAGAGAACTGCTTACTTTCGTACTAAAACTAGACTAGATGTATCCTAAAATAGGTATCTGAAACTGGTGGAAGAGTTCCAGTTGCACAACAAAAAGTAGCTGCAATGTGCTGGTTTTGCTTGGCACAATGTGGTTTTTTCCATCATAGAAGAGTGCACAAGGCCATATAATGAACATAGGCCACATGCAAAATATTGGCATTGGATTTTCCAGTTTTCCAGAAGAGTTAAATTATACCAAATTTACAGAAAGCAAGACGCCACTCTTTAATTAGACCAGTGCTGAAGACTTCTAGACAAGTTCACATGAGCTGGAAAAACTGCCTGATACAGTTTTTTCTTGAAACTTCAGCTTTTTCAGGAGAAAGTTTTAATTTTTTTCACAGTTAAACAAACATGTAAATGCAAATAAACTTCAGTGAATTAAAAAATCAACTGTTTTAAAGTTTTTGAACACTTGAGTGGCACTGTGAACTCTTCAGCTTTTGTGGATATGGAATGCTGATATTCATATGGCAAGGCAAAAGAATTTGTCACACGAGTGAAGCAAAAATAAAACCAAACCTGAAAACTGTCATTCGGTGTCCCCCCAGCAAAGATTTTATTAAGAATACCTCCTTCAACCTGCTTTAAAAAGCAGGCAGAGAAGAGGCCATCCAGATGATTAGAGGAATGGAGCAGCTCTCCTACAAGGAAAGCAGGTCCCTTCCAACCCAAACCACTCTGTGATTTTCTATTTCTTCATGAACTACCTTTGCATGTCATCTTCCAACATCTTTCATATCTGGATTCTGAACAAAAGTCTAAATAAACAGTGTATATGTCTTGTAAAGATCTACATATATATGTGCAGTTACAGGATGGTCTATAAAAGGATTTCTTAGTGTCTGCCTGCTGGATTCTGTAGAACATTTGTCAATGTTACAGTGAGTTACTCACCAAAATACAAGGAAAAATCAGACCTTGTTGAAAATCAGGGATAATAGGATAGATCACCAGTATAACTTATAGGTGTAGCTTTTCTACTAGCTTTGTGAACAAAATCAGAGATGGTGCATGTGCATATTTTGCCAGCACAGGAAAATGAGGGTAGATGACACTGAAGCCTGAAATAAACAGGATTAAAAGTAGCAACTGTTGCTGTTAAATGTAACTTACTTTGGCAGGGATTTTTTTGCTTGTCTAGCAGGTATGCTTTTACTTGTATTAATTTATGGACAGGCAAGGTACTTCATGAAGTAGCAAGCTCAGGCTGTCCTAAGAGGAAGTTAAAGTATGGCTGTTTGCTTCTGAGAAAAAACCCCATACTGCAAATTGAACTTTATTAAGGCCTTCTGAAATTAGTCACCTCGGTAAACTAGCAATCTCTTAACATAAAAATATTATACAGACTTCATGGAATGCCACTGGGTAGTATCTGCAACACTTCCCATTGCCTGGCCACAGACATTTAAAGAAGTCCTTCCAGGTGGAATGGAGATTTGTATGTCTCCTTTTCCCATGTTATTACAGTAGAAGGTGTTTGCAAAATAAGCCTATTTCATACCCTGCTGACCAGAAATTACTCATGGATGCTGTAGATACTATCTCTGAAACCTTTCTTAGAAGTTCCCAAATTACAGAGGAGCAAACCAAATTCTCCAGTTCCGGCTGCCCCGTCCCTGGAAGTGTTCAAGACCAGGTTGGATGGGGCTTGGAGCATCCTGGTCTAGTGGAAGGTGTCCCTGCCCATGGCAAAAGGGCTAGAACTAGATGCTCTTGAAGGTCCTTTCCAACCCAAATCACTCTATGATATGATCCAATGATATTCTATCTGGTCATTTGAAAACATAATCACATTTATGTTTTAAAGAAAAATACACTAATAATTTAAAAGGTTCTTGATATAGTGCTTAATGCCACCAGACAAATTGAAAAGAATTTTATGAACAGAAATTAGTAAACTGATTGTATAATTTGTTTTAAGTTTAATTTAAGTGCTAAAATATCAGTGTAAGAAAAAATGTCACTGAAGAGGAAACAATAATAGGAAGGGGTTTAAAAGTCAGCAACTGGTTTTAAGTGAGACTTAGATACTAAGTTTCAGCATGACTAGATAATTTTTAGCTCTCTATATATATCTTTTGAGTGGGAAGCTGGAATATAGAAACTGAACACTGTTTTAATTTTTAAACTGGTTTAAACCAGCTAGATTAGCGGAAACTAAATTGGAAGCAAATCCAAGGTGTTTTTTGCTTTGTTTTGTTGTGTTTTTCTTTTGAAGTATCACTGTTTGGGGACTTTCCCCTTGGTACTGTTCAAAATTGTTTTATTGTGACGCACTTGTTGGTGGCTGATCTCTGGTAGATAGCAGAGATGCTGCTTTGGCTCATCCCTGCATTCTTGGATTAGAGCACTGAGACTTCTATATTCAGTCTTGTTAAATTTATGCTTATTATTTGGGTGGCTATATGAATGGTGCTATTGCTCATCCACTTTGAAATGCAATTAAAAGCCCTTTTCTAGGGATTTTCATCAAATAATGGGCTGCCCTTTCCCTGGGTTCCCAAAATCTCCAAGATCAGGGAGAATGAAACAATGTTCTGCAAAACAATTCTGCTGCAGCAGTTTTACATTTAGAACATGGAAAATGAGTGTCTGTGTTAAAATTTCAGTGAGGACTCATATACCATCTACAAGTACTTGAAAGGTCCATATATTACTTACATGCTTGCTTTGGGTTATGTCTGAAGCCAGCTTTCCCTGTCTCCTGAACAAAAATGTTTTTAATCTTTGTCTCTGAATATGTTCAATAAAATTTAAATTTCCAGTTTAGATAAAACAAAGGATTACATGATCATAAATAGGAAAAGTCTAACTTCTTGTGCTTTTCTTTTCCTAATAATGTCATTAAGGGAATATTATACTACACAGAAGAGTCAGGGTAGGACAGCATGAAATGCAAAATAATCTACTAATATTGTGAAACTCAATTGGATGTTATTTAATTGGGCAGTAAAGGAACTATTTTAAGTGTTCTTTTTACTTCAAACAGGTGGCTCAAGCATGCTATTTAGAGTTCATTTACAGTCAATAGATTCATGGCTAATAACTTAAAAATACTACCTGAAAGTGTTATAACCAAAATGCAGCAGTCAAGCCTGAAGCCTGAATTAAGATGCATTCTTTTTTAAGGAGCAAAAAGCACCTACATTTAACCAAAATGTATTTTCAAGAACTTTGATGAAATTCACGTGAGGAGTCCTAGGACAGATTGGTTTTATTTGCCGTATTTATTGCATTCAGTGTGCATTGAAAAAAAGTTGGTCTTGCAGCAATGATGTCAGTTCCTGCAGTGAAAAGATGTATGTGATAGGTCTGACCAATGCATCAGCTTTAGCACTTATGTATCACTCTAGCTGAAAAAGAGGGAGGTAAGGGAGAAATCGTTCTTTGAAAAATCTTCAGGGATATTTTGCGAAGCTGACAAGGGGAGTTCTGAAAATTCTTACAATGTTTGAAATTTTACACATATTCACATATGCAGGGAACTGGTTTGGGTTTTTTCCTTCCATGAAAGGCCATCACTAGGAATAGTTGGCCATATCCTGCAGTTAAGGTATTCTCACAGGAATTTAGATAAATATTGTATCTTTCAAAATATGTGGGGTTTTGACTAGTGTTTCATTCAAAAAACAGTGGGGTTTTTTTCTTCTTTCTTTTTCTTAAAGCCTCTGCCTCCTTGTCATGACTCTAAGGAATCTATGCAGGTGTATAAACAGCACTGCAAAATAGCAGAAGAGTACCATGAGGTCAAGAAAGAAATTGCTCTGCTGGAAGAAAGAAAGTGAGTAACTTTCCCAAAGGATTTACTGTTGTATATTCTCTTTGCAAAACCCTGTTTGAAACATGAAGGTTTAACATTGTATTTTCTGGCCTTATATACATACAGACTTATATATGTATATACTTATTTATACATACCTTTTAATTGTGGCCTTCCAGTATCTGAAGGAAGCCTACAAGAAAGATGGAGACAGACTATTTATAAGGGCCTGGGGAGACAGGACAAGGGGGAATGGCTTCAAACTGACAGAGGGCAGGGATAGATGGGATATTGGGAGGAAATTCTGCCCTGTGAGGGTGATACGGCCCCGGCACAGGTTGCCCAGAGAAGCTGTGGCTGTGCCATTCCTGGAAGTGTTCAAGGCCAGGTTGGACAGGGCTTGAAGCAACCTGAACTAGTGGAGGATGTCCCCTGCCTGTGGCAGGGGATTGGAACTGGATTACCTTTGGGGTCCCTTCTAACCCAAGCCATTCTATGATTCTCTGATTCACGCCTCTGCCTGATGGTCACAGTAGAGCACGAGTTGGCCATTGCTCTGTAGGATCAACTGAGGCCACTAAGGGCTATGATAGTTCTGGGCCCTCAGCTTTGTGGATGTCCCTTAAAACCTTCATTGACAGCCTCTAGGTCACATAACAATCCAGTTCAGGTGGTACAGGTCCCCTTTTCAATCTTGGTTCTTTCAATAAACTTTGCACACTTTTATGAAGAACATAATGGATCCTCATTTAGGCTTAGAATACGTGACAATGTTAGTAAACATGTTTCTGTGAGGTGCTTTGTTCTTGTGTACGCTGGTTCAATATACATTGGCATTTCAGGTGTTCATACCCAAAGTGAATAAGCTGGAGACTTTTTTTCTTGTCTATGGCCTGTACTCATAGCCCTGTCATCTTTTGCCTGACTGTTAAATGGCAAAGTGCACTCTGTGGCTGTCAGTCCCTTTCCACAAGAAACCTGAAAAATAAATTCAGAGAGAGGAAAGAAGTTGAGTAATGAAATCTCTGCCCACCTGACCTTGCAGTTCAGCCAAGTTTGCATCCATGAGAATCTTCAGCTGCAGAAGCAGGGAGGGAAAATGTTAAAATCCTGTAGTCTTACAAGATAGCCAATGAACTCCCTGAATCCAAACTATGCAGGGTAAGAAAGTGAGATGTCTTTATCTGGGTTGATGGCTATAGGCACAATATAGTTACTTTTTGCCTGAAGTGTCAAAGCTAGTTGAAGTTTCCCACTGCAAATCCCCTTCCACTGAAGGACCTGTGTGGCACTCGGATGCTGACAGGCTGGAACAAAAGCTAAAAAAGAAGATGTCCAATGTCATGGGAAAATGCATTTTGCATTTGAGTCATCATTTTGCAGTGTTTGCATTTGATCCATCATTAATTGAACTTGGCCAATCAAAAGTAATTGGTATTTTTAAAAATATTAGAAGATAATTTATTTTTAAAAATTTGCAATGATTTTTAAATTTAGTTGTCTAGTATAAGCTGCTCACGTATGTATTTAGCCATCAATTCAGTGGAAATCATGTGTCTTTGTCTACTCTGAAAATCCAAGCACAATATAAAATATTAAATGGTTGTTTCAGTGCTTGACTTTAGTTGTATAAACACCAAAGGTAGCCTTAAATCATTTGGGTTTTAGAGTCTACTAATATAAATCCATTATTATTATTATTGCCACATCCCTGAATCAGTTATGCCTATTTATGAAGAATGCTTGGAGCCCATGAAAATGAGACATTTGTGTATATTTTTGCACTTTCTGGAATTAAAAAAAATTTGCTGTTTGAATGCAATTTTTTTTATCTATAAGTCTGTGGTGCTAGCTAAATTAGAAATGGTTTGCTTCTTGAGAACAGCGGGTACATGCACAAAATTGTTTACCTGAACTCACAACTATCCTAATCAAGCTCTGAGCCCAGAGGTCAGCCTCTCAGTGGTGCTTATCCTGGATGAATTAAAGGGCTTCAGGCTGGCATTTTCCTTCATTCCCCCAGTGGATGTCAACAGTGGAACAATGTCACGAAGCTTCCACCACTGCTATCTTTGCTGAACCTGAATTTGTGAATTCCATGCCCCAGTAAATATATGTTAAGAATGGCTGAGTAAGGCAACAAATGGAATTATATTATTGTGACTCTTATGTACCTTCTTATGTACGTATTTGCAGCCTTGTGTTCACTTGCTGTATAGCTGTGAAATGCCTAAACATGACAAATATCAGGGCAACACCCTTCACACCTCCCACGTGTCTTAACCTGAAAAAGTGATCCTACAGCACTGGGATCAAAGATGTTTAATTTCCTACAGGCTGGTGCACTGTGGTTGCCTGATTTTGAGGTTTAACAAGCTGCAAGTGCCAACTGAAGGTATTTTTTCTCCAGATGTGGACTGTTTATAACTCTTCCCTCCAGACAGATTATCCATTTTGTAGTATTTTGGAGCAGGTCTCATGAGAATGCCTTTTCCCCATGGAGTATCTTCCCTTTCTGTAGCAGTCTGTTTTTATTAAACCCTCCAGAAACTAACTGGGACCTCTTTACCACATGAAGTTTGGTTGAAATTGAAAGGTGGATTAGAAAATTATTAGGACACATGTAGCTTTACACATATGTAAGCAAACAAACCTGAACACGTTAGCCTTGATTTTTATCCAAAACCAGATAGAAAGGGAGTATAAGTGTGGAGGCAAAGGAGTAAGTGAGAAGTAGAAGAGGGTCTAGTGTTCACTGATTGATGTCTAAAAACATTATCAGCACTTACAGTTTGAGAGTTAAAAGTAGTTTAGTGGGTAGCAAATACTGAATGAAGAGTGGATTATAATGGCTGGGGTGGCATGCATGTTTTGCATTGTGTGTGTGTGTGTGTGCATATATGTGTATATACTTTTCTATATATATACTTATATATACACCTTATAACTGTGGCCTTTCACTACCTGAAAGGAGCCTGCAAGAGAGATGGAGAGAGACTATTTACAAGGGCATGTAGAGACAGGACAAGGCAAAATGGTTTTAAATCAACAGAAAGTAGGTTTGGATTGGATATTAAGAGGAAATTCTTCCCTGTGAGGATGTAGGGGCACTGGAAATGGTTGCCCAGAGAGCCCTGGCTGCCCCATCACTTGAAGTATTGAGTATTCCATTTTTAGAAGGGAAGGATGCTTTGACTTGTCTAAAAAGTCTGATGAGATGCACAAGCTTTTAGCCTCAAAACCAATTATAACCAAATTGAAAACATGGAGTTTACAGTTTTCTAAAATTTGCCCCTGCTGTGGGCATCTTCTACATTTGAATTTGAATGTATGGAAACGAGGATTCCCAATTGCCTACTACACTTGCTATCTGTTGTCTATTTCTCTTAAATATTATTTTGATAAAATGGACAATGATCAAGTTCCATCCCTTGTAATGGGAACAAACAGCTTTTGTAGTGTTTTTCAGTGTATATTTTTACCAAAGGCAATCACAAGTGCTGTTGGGTGGTACCCTTGCCAGTGCTCCCAACTTCTCTCCACAGATCAATTCACCTGTGTCATTCCAATGGCAAGTCTTGCCTGGCAGTTTCTGTACCTGTGGTGCCTGCTGATAGTACACACAGAATGCCGACGGCTACGACTGACAGGAAAAGAGCAGAAAATGGATTGCGCAAATATTTTTTATTTGTTGGCTAGGATGAAGAAATAATGTTAACCTGACATAAATATCTGAACAGGTACTAGAGCTTTTTAGCAAAAAAAAAAACCAGGTATAGATATAATTCTACTTTAAACAATTTTTGTTCTAACCTCCAAAGTTCAGTGTAACCTTTCATATTGGGTATATATAAATAATATATGCAGGTATATATATATCTATACATATATATATTTTAAGAAATTGAAAGTTGAAAAACGTTCTTTTAAAAATAGTGAAAAACACTGAATCTTTTACAACTTTTCAAAGGCTTTTACTTCTGCTTAGTTTGGCTTGTAATGTGAGCATCGAGTATGGCCAAAGTAAAAATTCAGTGAAGTGAAATGACAAGGGTTGCTTTTCATCAAGGCAAGAACAAAGCTTACTTACTTTTTCTTTTGTGCAATATAGATGGCAAGAGAATGTACTAGGCTTGTAGTGGGAGAGAAGATGACAAATATTTCACAAGAAAATGGGAAATGTCAAAGAGAAAAAGAGGTTGCCGTTTCAAAAAAGGGAAAATCAAAGGACAAAGCAAATAAGGATGGGAAAAGAAGTTACTCAAGAACAAAAAAGGAAGCAAGAATTTGAAAGAACATTGGGTAGATTTTTCTGCTAATTTAATCATAGCTTTGTTTGCTGTCTTCACTCAAACTCTTCACATTTATGCCAGCAATATGTAGCACAAGGGAAAAAAACCACGCTGGAATGGGAGACATGATTGAAAATAAAAGAAAAGGGTGTGGAAGCGAGAACACACCACATTTAGGGCACAGAATGTAATTTAATTTATGTTCCAGAAACACACACGTATTTCCATAACAGATGGTTTTGGGTATCTAACTTTGGGTGAAAGGGATGGGATGGCTGGTTATTTTGAGCACTTGTTATATTGCTATTACTAGATAATGACCCTGGATTATGTAGTTAAATATTAGAGTTGCCATGGTTGCTAGCTGTATCTTATATTCTTAGCACTGGCTGGTTATCTCTTTTTCCTCCCCCAGACAATTCTAATATAACTCTACAGAAAATATAATTTGATCATCACCTGGTTTAGGATCATTCATTTTCTTGGCCATGGATATGATTTCTTTTCCTTCTTTTACACGTTACAGTAGACATAGAATGACAGAATTGTTAAGGTTGGAAAAGACCTTTAGAATCATCAAGTCCAACCACCAACCCAGCACCACCTGCCTGTTCACCATTAAACTGTGTCCTCGAGTGCCACCTCCATGTGGTTTTTTTAACACCTCCAGGGATGGTGACTCCACCACTTCCCTGGGCAGCCCATTCCAGTGCTTGACAAACCTTTCAATTAAAAAGTTTTTTCCTAATATCTAATCTGAACCTCCCCTGGCACAACTTTAGGCCATTTCCTCTCACCCTGTCCCTTGTTCCCTGGGAGCAGAGCCTGACCCCCACCTGGCTGCACCCTCCTGTCAGGGTGAGAAGATCCTCCTGAGCCTCCTTTTCTCCAGGCTGTGCCCTCCAGCTCCTTCAGCTGCAGCTGGTGCTCCAGACGCTTCCCCAGCTCTGTCACCTTCTCTGGACCTGCTCCAGCCCCTCAATGTCCCTCTGGTAGTGAGAGGCCCAGAACTGGACTCAGGACTCGAGGTGTGGCCTCAGCAGTGCCCAGCACAGGGGAACAGTCACTTCTGTGGTCCTGCTGGACACGCTATTGCTGATAAAATCCAGGATCCCAGTGGCCCTCTTGGCAAATGACATACAATGGAGATGTCTGCTTAATTTTGTGGGAGCCTTTCTTAATGTTTTAGCTTGCTCTCATGACCATAGGACTGTTTCTAAGCTTTTTAGTCCAGAGGATTTCTCCAGGTACACTGTTTCTTGAGTGTCTTTCCCAACACTGTGAAGACAAGTAGTTTTCAGACTTCCAGGTACTTCAGAAAAAGATTGGTGTAAACCTTAAACAACCTTTTAGCTCAACAATTTTCACATTCTAGACCTGTTTTTTCATCATCTCACATGTATGCAAAATATATGTTACTTTCCAAATACTAGAAATTAAATTACAGCTTTTCTAATACAAAGAGAGACCTCTTCTAAAGGAAGCATCCTTGCCTTTGGAAAGTCCTTTCCAACTCAAACTATTTCTGTCATTCTCTGACCTTTTATGTGTTGGCATCTGAGACACATTTTCATTTACATTAAAGCAGACTTTAATGTCTTTAGTGATGTTGTTTTTAAATTAATTGGTAGACTTTGAACATGCAAGGACAATCTCCTCAGACAGCAGTTACATTACAGTGTCTCATAATTCCCCCTGATGTGAAAGCTATGCCAAATATGGGAAGAGAAAATGACCTTTTGGCCACCAGTACACGCCAGTTGTCGGGGAAGATAGTGTGCTGCCACAGATGGGTGATCCTGTATACCTTGTTCACAATGGGGGAAAGACAAATCTGATTCTTTGTATTCTGGAAACTGTTTTCCTTGTGTCCAGTCCATCTCTAAATACATTCATCTCCAGACACATTTATCTCCTGGGTCTGTCACTTTTCTCTGTATTTATTCCTTGTGAATATGAGTGTTAAGGAGCTCTGTTCTCTGCGTGTTCAGTCATTAAGGCCAGAACAAGAAAAATAATTTCACTAAGACTATGCTGTGCTTTTCTCCTGCTTTGGCATGGCTTGTGGCTTATTGGTTTATGATGCAATCACTAATGTTGCCTCCCAAACCCCTCCCCAAAAAAGAACACTTCAAGTGCACGTTACAGATTGTCTCAAAGCTTTGAGTACCTCAGCACTAGTTTAGAAAATACCGTATCAACACTGTTAATATTTAAACTTGGGGTAACCATTAACAGAAAACACAGATTACACAGTGCTACATCTATTTATTAAGCATCCACAACAAAGTCTAGATGGTGTAAGAGCTTAGTATGGTGTTCTTTAACCTCTGAAAGCAAAGTTCAAATCTTGGATTAGATCAGATGTAAATGTTAGTTACTGTCCTCATCCTTTTGTGAGCTCCATAAACTACACCATTCATAACATTTAGCAATTCCCTGGTACTCTAATTTTAGATCTGTGGCAGGCTGACAATATTAGCTTGGAACATCACCCTATCCCGTAAACAGGTGTTGATCCTGATGGGAAGGGAATAAGTAGGTTCTGCTGACTCAGAAGTGGGCAATTTTACTACCTCAGTGCAAGGAAACCGCTTTCTGTGAGGGAGGTACAAGAGTGTGGACTACAGCGAGGAGTATATTTTGATTTTAATGCATTTAGAGTTTGTTTGATAGCAAAGCTAAATCCTGGGGAGGGGGGAGGGAAATCATCTGTGCTGCTTGAATATTACTGGAGAGCAGCATGAAAGCCATGCCTGCAGAATGTCATCAAATCAGGACTGACATTCATTAATAGAGCTGTCTGAGTTCGCATGTTGTCTGTCTGTGCCTCTCCTGGCTCAAGGCCAGAGTAGCCAGTACCATTCCTTTTCAAGTACTGAAAGTCCCCACCTGCTTTTAAGATGCTGATTACCTATTAGTGTGTTCACTGCATCTCCCTTTTAAGAAGCTCACGAGCATAAGAAAAGTAAGGAAGAATGATTCTGAGTTCATTTGTTTGGACACTTCTGATTTAACAGTCCGTAATTTGAAAGAGCTTAATTAGCCCTTCAGTCCAACATCGAACCAGAGAATAATTGCAAAGAAATATTTGCAGAAGTTCTCATTTGGAATCCAGAGACAAAAGTCTTCCAGAGGAAGTCCAGAGAGACCGGAGGAGAAAAAAAAAAAGCGACTGGAGTTGTAAAACCTCATTGTCCCTGAAAGTACTTCTCCCATGAAATCACTCCTCCATGGCCTCTGGCCCATGAATAAGAGCTATCTAGCAAGATTGTCTCGCCCTCTTTGAAAATTGGTTGATCTAGAATGGCCCAGCCACAGAGAAATGAAACTCTTAGTGGCTTGCTGTGTTTAAATCTTGTACAGCTATGTTGTGTTAAATGTAAACACAATGCTACTGAGCAAAAATACCCTGTTGATGTGTTCTCTCAAAGGCCTGATTGAATGCACCTTTCACCTGGTGAAAGGAAAAAGAAGAGGCTTTTTTGCAGCATAGCTGCTCTGCATTATCTCAGTAGTATAAAACAAGGACATCATATAGGAGGATGCCTATGTGCTGGCTCTTTGGGATGATTTTAAATTTCTGTAACGGCTGCTAACTCTTCTCTCTTTTTTTTTCCTTTTATTTTTTATCTAAGGGAAGCACAGTTGGTAGAAATGGCAGTGCCAAGGGTCTCTTCTTACTTGTGACTCCTTGAACTGCAGTAACTGTGACTGTAAACAGTCAACTAAACTATGGGTAAACTCTGCTATCACTGAAAGCTGCAATTAAGACAGAGGAAGGTCAAACTGATCCTAAAAGAAGGCCAGACAGAAGTGTTTTTCAAAAGCCAGGTTTAGAGTTTTGCTGCTCTAAGTGGTAGCTTTGCAGCTACAAGTAACATAAGTGATCAGCAAATACAGAAATGTTATCTTTTCATGAATACTCTGACCTGTAGGAATAGTATTCCTGATCTCCAGGAATTTCCTGTCTGAAAGCACTGGTCTAGCCTGACAAGAGGGCTCCTTTAAGGACTGCAGTGAAATCTATCCACTATGAAGGCATTAACAACTTCCCACTGATGATCTACAAGCATTGTTTTGACATGACTGAGAAATAAAGTCACAGGGCTATGAACAGTTAAAAGATTAACTAATCTCTGAGACAGAATGATCAAAAGAACCTTTTAGAAGAGACTTCCTGTAACGGGTGAATTTTTGACTTAAAGGGAAAAAAAAAATCCAGAGCCCAGGCTAGCCTGGTGGGTGACTAAGGGGAGAGCAATTAGATACTCCGTGAATTACTCATGCCTTCAGTGTTTTACGACCTCTTTTATCTTAACTTGTGCTGAGGTAATTTCAGTTGATACTATACAGGAAACTCCAGCTCCTGGCCAGCTCTGGGAATACAGGGCACTGTGTGACTCCATCCAAAAGAAGCCACAGCGTAAATCCTCCTGTGTCTGCACATAAGAGGACCAGGAGGGGTCAGGTTTGCAGCTATATCGCTCTTCCTCATCAGCAGGACTAAGGTCTGAGCCTAAACACATTATAGAAACAATATATGTAGTTCAGATTCAGTGCCTAGTACTTACTGGATTTGTTTGTAGTAGAGAAAAGGAAACCAGGCACACTTCACAGAACTTACTGATAAATCTAACCAACCAAACAAAAACACCTCGCTCTCTTTCAATGATATCTGGTATCGAGAGAAGAAGAAATTGTTATTCTTCTGGCAAAGTATTAGCAAGTCATCTCCAGGAACTTGATTCTCCACCATGAACTGCATGTTCAACTCCTACTGACGTCAGAGATCACAGAATCATACAATCAATAGAATGGTTTGGATTGGAAGGGACCTTAAAGCTCATCCACTTCTACTCCCTGCCATGGGCAGGGACACCTTCCACTAGACTGGGTTGCTCCAAGCCCCATCCAGCCTGGCCTTGAACAGTGTCAGGCATGGGGCAGCAACAGGTTTTAGGCAACCTGTGCCAGGGCCTCACCACCTTCACAGGGAAGAATTTCTTCCCAACATCCCATTTCACCCTGCTTTCTTTCAGTTTAAAGCCATTCCCTTGTCTTGTCACCTGTGTGAAGAGTCCCTCTCCAGCTCTGTTGGAGCTCCTTTTGATACTGGAAGGGGCTCTAAGGTCTCCCCAAAGCCTTCTCTCCTGCTGAACAGTCCCAAAGGCAGACACATGAACACAGCATTTTTCAGGTTTGGTCACTGAACAGCAAACCTATCAGAGATTTTGGAAGCTTCATCTTTTAAAGGGAAAAAACAGGATTTTAAAAAATTAATTTTCTAGGTCCTTGTTTCACACAAGTTCAAGTAATACAAAGTAAGTTAACCCTCAGCCCATCTTTGACCTAACACATGACAAATTTTTGCCTACTGCCATTTTTAATATTTGGGGGTTTTTTTATAATCGTCAGAAAGGAGCTGATTGCCAGACTGGAACAAGTGGAAAAAGAAAGCATGGATGCTGCTCAGCTGGCTAAGGAGTATGCAGAACTGACAGAGGAGAACCGAACACTGAAGCTGGCCCAGACGCAGTGCGTGGAGCAACTGGAAAAGCTCAGGATACAGTACCAAAAAAGACAGGGTTCCTCATAACTCCCAACTAGCTCATGTGAGGCAGTTCATACAGGATTGGTCCTGTGCTAGAAAGAGATTTTAAAATAAAGATCTGTTTAATATGTTGCAACACTTTACTCCAGATACAGAGTATGTAGAAGTCTATATTTGATTTAATGCTTGCCACCCAGTAGCTTAATATAATGGATATTTCATCCATTATATAATGGATGTTTTATTTCAAGTAATGTAATTGAAGTTAATCTATCCCCATTATATGTTCTAGTGGATCAGGTTTCTTTTCTAAACATATTTCTTCCAATTTAAGAAGACATGGACACACTAGAAAATTATATAAATAGTCTCTGTGCTGGAAATTTGGATCATACTAAGGCATACAGCAGGGACAATGTTAATATATGGAATACATGTATGTTAATTTTAGTTTGGTGAATTCTTTTTAAATTATTTTCCTCATGCCTAAAGTGTTTGGAAGTTGTCTTGAAGCAGATCTCCTCACTGGTAAAAACTATATTTCATGTCAACTTCACACTGTTGTTTAAAATCTGAGAAATTGCACATTAAAAGTTGGAGTAACAAAATCATTTTTTATGAAACAAGTGCACTGCCAGTGATAATTTGCAAGTTATAAAATTAAAAGGAAACAGATGAGATCAAACTTTCCTTCCTCAAGTGTAAAGATTACTTGAGAGTCTTTTTATTGTACTTTTTGGCATGCAAGAAATGAAAAACTGATGTAAGAAACATAGTTTAATCATAGTTTCAACTGAGACTATGTCAGTAAAATTGTTGTGAGGATCTTTTGTTCTTATTTTCTGGTCTGTTTTGAAACATAAGTGGCTGTTAAGTAGGGACAGGAGTTCCGTGATACACAAATAACCGGGAAGTAAAATGTCGGTTTTACTTGCTCTATTTATCCCTGTATTTTCTTAGATCAACTGAAAAATCTTTGTTATACTTCCATTTCTATTCATACAGCAGTTTTTTCATTAAAAGTGGATGTAGAAAAGCCCTTCTATGTTCTGAATGTTCTCAAATTACCTTGTATTTTAAACTCTGCTTGACAGATGCAGCTTGTTACATCTTCATGAGCTTGGAATTCAACTTATTGTGTTATTAGTACTGAAATGTGTCTTAGTAATTGAAAGCTATGGACTTAAGATTTCCACCACAACTTTAGCTTTGATTATTATCACTAATCTATTACGAAAATGGAATTTCATGTTAATCAGAACAATTCCTGGCAGCAAAGGGGACAAAAAAGGAATTACAAGCTGCCCGCTATTTTTCTGTGCTAACTGCCTACAGTATTCCCTGCAGCACAGGTGTGAAAACTGGCTCTGCGTCACTCCAAGCACCTGGCACTGCAGCAGGAGAGCATGAAGAGGGAGCAGGAGAGGACAACCTTATTTCCACTTCTCCTCCTGAGTCACCAGGGCAGCATCAGCATCCAAACCTGGCACTGCTTCCTGCTGTACCTGGGAAATCACCACTCTTGAGGCACGCGCTTCCTGCTGGGATGCTCCCTGAGCCGTGTAACACTGTATTCATTCCTCTTTCCTTATTATCTGAGGATCCAATTTTCACTGTACCTTGTGGAAGTTGAAGAGGAAAAAAAAACATAGTTAATAAAAACCACTTGGAATATCGGGCCTGGAAGTGCTGGAAAAGCCTTGTTTTGAGTTTTGCACTGATGGGAAACATAACCTGAAGAGAAATCAGAGCTTTGCTTTGAGCACAGAACACCACAGAATCTAGAATGTACTTTTTTTGGCCTGTGTTTATGTGTTTTGAGCAAGAGAATTCTGATTTTAAAATAGTTTGTCATTTTAGTCAAAGGTTTTTCCATTTAGCCTTGAAAACATCATCCAGTCGGATGATTTCAGTGAATTCATTGAAAACCATATAAAGTACATAAAATTAGTTTATTGACAAACTGGCTTTGGATGCAAATGGATCAGACAGCAGACCTTTACTTACAAATAACTGTGTTCACCTTGAAATTTTCTACTTAAGTGCAGCCACTATGCTTTAGATATCAGAAAAATAACAGATCATATGCTGGGAGAAAAACCTGAGGGAGAGCCACAGTCAGGTAGAGAAGGAAAGCTTGGGCCTCATTTGTGACAATCAGCACTTTGAGAATAGTCAGGGAGTTTGTTTTTCCTAACCTGTAGGTACTGACCAGTATAGAAGAATTCAGGAAATATTTTACCGATGTGCAGACACCAAATTTTTGGTGTGGTCCAGCCTACCAGCCTGGATAAATCAAAAATTCTTAAACCATCCCAAACTAATTCAAGTCAAAGATTTATATTCAACTTGGACTGTAGCTATGTGCAATCAAACTTTCCTCCTGCTTTTAGTTACGGTGAAAATAAAAAACAACAGCCTTGTATGTACATATTTGCCTGCATGCATGCTCATGTGACTGAGAGCAGTGACTCAGAGAAATTGTATCACAATACAAATGAGTAAAACTGATATAAAAGTACCAAGGAAGAAAAATTAAAGTATCTCTTGAAAACTATTTTTAAAAGAAAACATAGTTGGGGAAGTGGGATTCAAAGGCAGGAAGGTAGGGATATGGAGTTTTCCAAAAATATTCATAGGCAAGTTAAATTAAAATGTAGCGTAGTCAACATAGCCCAGAAAATCATCCAGGTGTTGAAAAGAGTAAAGGTAGCTGGAACAACCTTCTGAGAGGTAACTGCCGTGTCTATCATCCATGTCCTGATTTGTTTATCAAGAGCATAATAGTGAGAAATATTTCACATTCAGTAAGTCTCCAATTTTGACATGCTGAGTTTTTCTCTAGATACAGTGGAGCTCTGCTGACTAAGTAGCTGGAATTAAGCTTTTTAATAAAGCATTTATCATATTGATCCTGTATTTTCCAAGTAGACAATATGATTTGTGCCCTGGTTGAAGTGGTCTGCATGTTAGGTCCTGTTGTATGTATCGTGCTACAAAAACAAGATTTATGCAATTATTTCAAGGATGGTTTTATATTGTATTTCACCCAAGAACTTAGAAGTCTGTTTCAGCTTTTGAAATCAGGTGCCAATGAAAGGTTCAATTTTATAACATGTGACTACAGCCTGTGGGAACTGCAATTGTATTACAAAGTGTATTTCTTGCTGTTATCTAGATTATTCCAGTCAGCAAAAGTAAGCATGCCACTACCATAGTAAAAGCATTTGCTTCAAACCACTTAAGAAACAGTGAAGTACATGGGTTTAAAATAAAAACAAGACCTGTGCTTTCCATTTTCTATCATTGCTAACTTCCTTCCATCGTAAAGAATGCTGAACAAACTCAATTTAAGGCTTCCAGTTAGCAAGGATATGACTCATGCGGTCTTGAAACAGCCAGAGCCGAGGGTAACTCGACACTTCGAAAGTCGGGAAGATGAGGACCTGTGAGTTTGAGTTCGGGTGCCCTTTTTTTTAATTCAAATGTTTCCCTTTCCAGGATTACCTCTATTCTGTCTGGTTTTGTGAATTAACGATCTTTGGAAGTGTGTCACCTTTCCCCAGAGGCTTTATTGCCATCTAGGCCTTTGTGAGGATTACACGCTGCTAATAGTGGGGACAAACAGGCATGGGTGGGACAGAGAAGTGTTCTCAGCCTTCCTTTGGGTTGTGTGGTTGGGGAGCTCTGCCATGAGACCCCTTTGCTGCTTCATCTCCAGTCACAGAACACCTTGCAGAAATGGGCTAGTCATAGTCTTAACCATGAAGCCACTTGGTGTTTTTCCCTACCTAAAATTCCTTTCTTGATCAATGCACAGAGTGGAAGTGTCTAAAGGAACAGGGGAGACTTGTCTGGAGGAGTCCTGCCTCTCTTTCTGTAAGGGGTACAAGATGTGCAACGGTGGAAGAAAAGGGCTGCAGGGAAAGGAAGTTTGGTCCAGGCAGTGAGGTAACAGGAAGAGCACTGGCCCTGTCCAGCAGGACTGTGAGGAGAATTGACGAAACCTGGGTGCTGGCATGACTTTTCTCTCCCATCCTCATACCTCCACAGTCATACCTGTGCACCCACAGCTCTGAGGGTCTTCTCCCTCCTGGTGGAATGTCATGGCATGCACACGTGTGGATGATATGGTGATACATATCCTTGGAAAACCCACAATGAAACTATTGACTGTCTTCATGACAGGCCTGGAATGTGTGCAGCAATGAAACACTAAGGCTGAACAAGTACCAAAAAGCTGGGCCCTGTTGTCCGTCTTGATGGACTTCTCTGGCACAAGACCAGACCCTGACTGCATGACTGCACCACGGTGCACATTATGGAGGGAGGGAAGGTAGCAAAGCGGAGTTGGAGGGGCAGCCTCAACCTCACCATTTCCTTCACTGAGTCGCTTGGTTTTGCAATGCTAAACTGGGAGTTATCAAGATGGTCTTTCACGTGCACACCAAAACTGTGAGGCCGACACTTTAAATTCAAAGCAGATTATTTTATGAGAATCTACCTTGCTTGGAACAGTGCCAGTCACCTCTAGGTTCTTCAGTGCTCCTTACAAATAATGTCATGTGTTACTCATACCCATATGAATGAAAGATGACAACCATCACAAATCACTGTTATCCTCAACCCAGGCTTCCTCCACTGCATGGTCCAGTGGTTTATTCTGTAGAAAGCACAAGATTTAGCATATGAGTCACTCTGCTTTTCTACACACCAATTATCAGTTCCCCCTTCTAAANCCCCCCCCCCCCCCGACCACAATCCATCTCCACTGAGTAAGCAGCGTCAGCCTAGAGCTCAGATCCAGTTGGTTGGCGACCTTATGACATGGTCTGATGATCACCATGTGCTCAAGGTGGTTTCCAAATGATACGTGTGACGTTTTGTGGTTCGGTGCTGGTATGTGGCAGCAAGGAATTCTACCAGCCTGCAGGTGCCTGCTGTGACAGATGCTTGGTTTCCTTGAACTGGTTAGAAAATACGAGAATAGGTGGTCTGTGGATTTAGTTATTTGTCTGAATCTTATACTAAATTTTAATACAGGAATTAGGGAAATGAAATGAGGATGTGTGTGCTGATGTTACAAATGTGCAGCCAGATGCCAAAGAGTGTTTTGGGTGCTTAGAATGAGTTAAGTGATATGAGAACTGTAAGTGATGGAAAGGAAGTAGGCACAGCTAGGAAGAGGAACTGGTGAATGAGCTGTTGCCTTAACTGCTTGCTTTCTGGCTGCTTATGGCTTGCACCAATAGAATGTATAGGCTAGTGTCCTTAGCTCAACATTGAGAAGCTTTTGTTTGGATGTTTCCCAACACTTTTCCAAGCCTAGTTTACACTAACATTTTATACTGGAATATTTACTTCATTGAGGTTATGTTTTTGTCAACTATGTCTAGAATTAACAGAGTTATGATGTGACACAGATGTCAGAGCATTGCAGATGGTTCTTCTACAGAAAGAGGAATAACCAGGATCAGGATATGACTGTATTCTGCTAATCATAGAATCACAGAAAACTTTGAGTTGGGAGGGTCCCATAAGGGTCATTGAGTCCAATTCTATGCCAACTGCTGTATTTGCATTAAAGATAAATAAAGCCTTGATAAATAACCTATGCAGAGTAAAAACTGCACTGAAGCCAGAGCACTTCAGTGCTGAAATAACTGCAGCCCCAATAATGGGCTTTTGCTGCTTTCACTGCACAAGTAAAGTTTGGTACTTTTATGAACTACATCCCCAGTTTCCCACATGAAAGGATAGCAGTGTGATGTTCTGTGACTGAAAAACTTTCACCTCTGTCTTGTAACTTTCTTACAAGTGTATGAGGAATCTCAGTGCACAGCCCAGATTGCCTTGTGGCCACGGACTTCCCCCACAGCCATTTCACCACAGGGCTCTCCCCAGCCTGGGCCTTTGACTCTCTCATTCCTCTGCTGTGTGTGGACAGCGGAAATAAGTCAACCACTCTGAACTTTTTAAGAGCAGTCAGAAGCAAATGCATCATTTAACATCACCTGCTAAGAATCTTGACTGTCTTGTGGTCAGACCTTTTTGTACTCCTGGTCTGTAAGTACGTCAGTATATATGTTTACTGATTAGATGTCAGTACAAAAAAATACAAATGTTAGTATTCATGGAAGACAGAGGCGCATTCAGACATACTCCTATAAATGCTGTTCTAAATAACAGACTTATTCAGGGTGTACCCTCCATGGCTGTGAAAATAAAAGCCAGCTACTCGCATATGAAGAAGTACTTCCTGATGAATTATCTGTGCCAAGAATGCAAACACTTCTTTTTGAAATAATTTCAGAAAAGAGTATTCTTTCAAGTAAAAAACCCCAAACCACCCACATTACAGTTCCCAGATAATATAAGTTACATCCAGCTATGCACTAACTGCTGAAAATGTGCTTAAATCTATTTATAACCCTTCAAATAGCTCTCGCTAATTTATGTTGGTGGAATAGGCCCTTACATTTGGCTGAGCTCCCTCTGGTGGGTAATGAGACATTATTATCACAAAGCAGAGATACCTAAGAAAATGTACAATTATGTTTGTCCAAGTGGAGCTTTATTTATTTAAGTGTTTATAGCAAATAATTTTTTGTAGAACTCAGTAAAGGTCAGTGTACAAATTTATCACTATCTGATCACATCTGAAACTACCCCAAGAGTGATATCCAATATTTTTCATATACAAGAGATATTTCAATGGAGATGTAGTTTTCAACAACACCTAACACTGAACAGCACCTAACATGAGCACCTGAGTTAAACAAGTTCTGGCATCCTACAGAAGCTGAGAGAGCTCATAATTAAAAATTATTACTGAAACTGAAAGAGGGTAGGTTTAAGTTAGATATTTGGAAAATATTCTTCCCTGTGAGGGCTGTGAGGCCCTGGCACAGGTTTCCCAGAGAAGCTGTAGCTGCCCCATCCCTGGAAGTGTTCAAGGAAAGGCTGGACAGAGCTTAGAACAACCTGGTCTACTGGAAGGTGTCTCTGCCCATGGCGAGGGAAATGGAACTGGGTGATTTTTAAGGTCCCTTCCAACCCAAACCATTCTATGATTCTATCAATTATATAATAAAATCTCTGTTTGTCTAAACTACTTTTGGAGTTCAGCTGGATTTACGTGCCTGAAAATCTGGCCTATATGGCTTTAGACAGTACTGACCAACTGCAGGCACTTTGCAGTGCTTATTTAATGGTACAATAACTAAGAGTGAAATATGCTCTAAATAACACAGTACAGAACAACTGACGAACGTGCCTCTTTTTTGCTGGTAAATTTTAATATGCCTTAAATATCATACACCCTGGTATTAATGAGTGACCCATTTCTAAAAGAAAGCACAAGTGTTCTCTTCCCATTTTTCTCTTTGTATTTAGGTTAAGTAATCTAAATAGGGGAAGTGTCAGGCTTCAGAAGAGTGTCCTAATGCATGGGCAATGTTCCAACCACAGTTTGAGTTTCAACAACCCAAAGTGGTTGTGCTGGAATATTAGGATTGCTTTACCAGTAATGAATTTAGTGGCTCTTGCACATCCCACAGTCTATTTGAACAAACTTGTTTTTGGAAAATTTGGGTTCCTAGAACATTCTGAAAGGAAAAAGAGCAGAAAAAGCATGCTACTATGTTTGGTCTTCTACTCTAGCTGCTTCAGAATTCACCTTCAATTAATAAAAAGAGGTTTATATTTTGTCATTTGGCTGAAACATGGTAAGAGGCAAAATTCTAGTTACACTGTATTTAAAGGTGAGACATGAAGATGAAAGATAAGGAGGATTTTACCAAAGTCACCATTTTTACTGGCAGTTTTTGAGATCTTTGTATCTCCTGAGTATGACTGTATGTGCAGTGTTTTCAGATGTTTATGATATTCTTCTAATCCTGTAAATTCTGCTCAAGGGAATTTCTACTCACAGTTTGACTGCCAGAGTAAATCTACCACTATATTACTGTCCAAAAGGAAATCATTACTGAATGTTTATCATGAGAAAGTGGCATTTAAAAGTGCTTAACATTGCTTTTGAAATGAAGGTGTCCAAGTCTAAATGAGCAAGACTGCCTGGTAAGAAATCAGCAACGCCAAAAAGGCACCACATGGTAAACTGGATTTAGGCCCTGGTTCAAGACAGCACTTACTGTGGGGCACTATGGCCACATCAAACATATCTCTTGAACACATACCTAACTTGAAGCAACGAGGAGTTCCCACTGATTTGCCAATAGGACTATTCAAAGTAGGTTTGTTCATGCACTGAAGTGTTTTGCTGGATTGAGGCCAGAGAGACCAGTGCCTCAGCTTGAACCTTGACTGTTTTGGGATTCATTGGAATTTAATTACCTGCTTGGAGTTTCCATACACTGCGCTGCAACAGGGCCTTTCCAGTGAATTTCTTTTAGGGGGCTAAATAGATCTTCACAGCATCTAATAGCAGGGAGGACCTTCATGTGGTAAGGTGCATACAAAATCATCTTGCTGCCGCACCGTGAGCTGGGTCTAGATCCAGCTGCAGCTGGCACACAAACCAGATGTTTGTAATGCAGAAGCAGTGAACAAAACATTCTCTTTGTCATTCCTGGTAAGCACATTTGTTCCCACTCACACAACTGCAGCCATGCCAACCATCTGAAGTGACTCTGTAGGGTCATTATTTGAAACTATGTGAGTTTAAAAAGAAAAAAAGCAAGCAAACAAAAGAAAGGTCAAGTATTTACAAAGCACTATAAAATACATTTAGAAATTGCTCTTAACTGGAAGACTAACAGCATAATACTATTAAAAATTTTAGAAATGCTCCTCTTGCTTTGCTTTTTTTTGGAAAAATGTAGCAGAAATACAGGAGTAGGACAAAAATGCCATGGGTGTCTGTCAGGTCCCATTCCTCCTTTTCTCTCTCTTCAGATACCTCTCCCTGTTCTTCCAGCAAGAGGAGATCTCAGCTGCTTCAAAGATGAGATAGAGAAATAAAATATTTCCCACAGCTGTGGTTGTGGCACCCTTTTGTTGGAGAAACTACCTTCTGCTTTTGACACAGGAACTGGGCAGAGGAGGAGGACTTGAATTAAAGGTGGGTCCTCTGCTCTCCACATGAATTGCTGCTCCAATCTGGATTTGTGATAAGCAAATGAAATTTTCAGTTTGCATGTGGTAAGTAAAGACATAGAGCTGAACTTACTCTGTAACCCAAGAACTTCGATGCATTGGCAACAATTCAGCACACAGATCTCTCTCCTCACAAATGCACACTTCACACAGGCATATGTGGCCACAGACAATTTTCCTTGTGATTTCTTCTCACAATTTGATTTTCCCTTGCTGTCAATACCATTCTTTTGGTCTTTGTAAATTGTGAAGGAAGAATACATCAAGTTCAAATACAAAATAATCAAATACTGGACCTAGGAAGGAAAAAGACTCTGCCTTTAAATTTGGCTTGAACCTGTTGCTACTTTTCTGATTTGCTAATCAGAATCACCAATCAATACTAACCAAAACCAAAGCTTTGCCTTCTTCCCTTCCCTTCCCTTCCCTTCCCTTCCCTTCCCTTCCCTTCCTTTACATTTTCTTTTCTTTACTTTCTCTTCTCTTTTTTTTTACCTACTCAGGAGTATTAAAAGATATGCCTACAAAAGATAAGGAACTTTGAGTGCCTTTATAAGATCTCAGATAGCAGTGAGCTCAGACCTATCATGACATGTACAACTGAACAAACAAAATGACTACACTTCAGCATTTGGAGGTTTTTGTCTGATGATGCACTTTCCTGTTTCAAGAGAAGGATTTATTTAACATCCCTCTGCAGCAAGCAAAGGATTTATGAAACACGTAATCTTCAGCTAGACTGATGCATCATTGAGAACTTTTATTTAAAAACAAATAAATACTTCCAGCCTCATTTAAATATTTATTAAACACATTTCTATATACCATTTTAGTTAAAAGAGTCAGTGCCAGATAAAGGATGAAGTTAAAAGAAGAGGAGTAGTCCACAGTGGGCTTAGATTGCTCACTGTGCAGTTTAAGTTGAGTTTTCCAAACTATTTGGGTAAGCAGCATGCTGAGTCTCTTGGGACTTCATTCTCAGGGACTGGGTAATAGGGCTTTCTGAATATCTCATTTTTCTGAAATAAACAAAAATTGACATGTTACATGACACCAGACTTCGCCTTTGAAAATTAAGACTGTATAAAGATCTCCTCTGATATCTGACAAGAACTTGGACAACACAGAAAATGGCCCAGTGAGATGTGAGCAGCTCAGATCACATGTTATCTGGGGCTGATGCTGCCCTGGGAACGGGGTCAAGAGCAGGCAGTAAATGCTTGTTCAAACTTTAAGTGCCTGGGATAGAGGTCTTTTACTTCTGCAGTGACTGTTTAGGGATGTAGGAGTCTAGTCACCCACCAGCTGAGTCTCCATGGCCCTCTTCCCTTGCTGTGAGGGTGGTGAGGCCCTGGCACAGGTTGACCAGAGAAGCTGCAGCTGCCCTATCCCTGGAAGTGTTCAAGGCCAGGCTGGACAGGGCTTGGAGAAACCTGGTCTAGTGGAAGGTGTCCCTGCCCATAGAAGGGGTGTTGGAACAAGATGAGCTCTAAGGTCCCTTCTAACCCAAACCATTCTACGGTTCTATGATTTACTTAAAACTTGGCTCTCTGCACTCAAGTGCCTTCTGGGACTGCTGTTAAGACTGAGGCTCCTGGTATCCCGAGTCTTGTTATGTGGATATAAAAAGTACCTAAAACTCAGCTTCTGAGTACCATCAGCACCATATTGTTCTGGCTTTGCTTGAAACAACCATCTCAGAAACCAACTACTTATCAACAAATTAATCTGCCAACCACACAAAGGTGGATGTGGCACAGGCACAAACACAACACTGCACAGGAAACTTCAAATCCTTATGGTATGTCTGTGAAGCTGCAGTCATTGCTCTCTTGAAGCTGGGGCTCTGATGTAAAGCCCCACAGTGGGCCACACACAGCACAGCAGGTTTGTGTGAGCTCTGTTCCTTATGGAGTCACCTCCAACTTTTGCAGGGCAAAGCAGAGCAAAAGCTGCTCCACAACTTGCTCTGCTGATTCTGCCTGCTGCTCTTCATGTAATGGGCAAAAGGCAGCAAAGTTTTTAGAGAACAGAAAATGTGGCCCTTTGTCACCAGGGCTCCAGAGGCACTATCAAAGAAGAAGCAAAA
Organism: Edolisoma coerulescens; assembly: GCA_013397115.1. Lineage (NCBI taxonomy): Eukaryota > Metazoa > Chordata > Aves > Passeriformes > Campephagidae > Edolisoma > Edolisoma coerulescens. The sequence continues at coordinate 171,753 of VWZW01007326.1, read as the reverse complement.
AGAAGCAAAGAAGAAGCCAAAAAGATTTCAAACATGCAGGGCAAGTGCTCCTGCAGCTCCAGAGAGCTCCAGAGAGCTCTAGTGCACTCAACAGTAAAAGGAGATCCAAATGGAAAATGAGATGGAAAGTACAATGGAAACATTCCTGTTGAAAAAAAAAACCAAAACCAAAACTAAAACGAAGCAACAATTTTAAAAAATATTACTGTAAGGAAGAAGTATGACACACAAACTGACAGTTGTCTGTACTGTATGGACAAGTATATTCAAGAAGAGCTTTTTCAGGGTTCAACTTGCAGCTTCTTCCAGTAAGTGGAAGTCCTGGAGAGACACCTGATCAGGGGCAGGACACTGCTTTCATAACATGCTGAAAGAATGTTATTGCTTGGTGATCTGAGCTCAGGAATGTAGGAAATGTACCCTACAAACAAGTTTGCTCTTCTGCACTCTTTGACCTCCAGAAGGTGTTGACGATGTCTCAGCTCAAGAACAGACTTAGCAGAGTAATAAAGATCTGTAAAGATGTGCACTGTAAACTTTGTGGCAGTGTATGTGGGTCTTTTGGAACTTCCTTGGAAAACTGTTTGGGACCATTTCATTCATGTGGAGAGAACAGGAGGAGAAAAGCATGCAGTGATTTCCCACCAATCCTCCTCTCCAGAGCCAGTCTGTAGGGCCAAAAACCCCAGGATACACCTACTGATTAATCTCTGGTGCTGCAGGAACTCCTGGGGACTCCAAGCAGGAACAGACCCCCAAGGGAGGGTGGGAGGAAGGAAGGGAAGGAGAGACGCAGGCATAGTGCCTGGGCTGCCTGGCATCCTTTGCTGTGCCCACTTTGCCCATTCTCTCTGGACAGCTGATCTGGATTGCGATTTTTTTTTCAGTTATTATTCCAGGTGATTCCTTCCTTGTTCGTGTTACTAATTTTCTTTAAAGCTGGGCTATGAACTCTGTGAAGTCAGCTCCAGTTTCATCTTTCCTTCTGCTTAATTATTTCTGGAAACCCTGTGTGCAGTTTAAGCATGCATCATTGTTCTAAGCCAACAATCCTTTTTGATAAAGCTGAAATGTTTAATTTTAATGCTGTTTACTAACACTCTCAGGGCTGAATTTTTCTGTTACCTCTTCTCTGCTAGAATTTTTGTTTCTCATTTCCTTTTTTGAATTGAACCATTTCATTGTGTTTTGCATTAGAACTGCTCCAACCTCCTGTCAGATGGCTCTTTCTATAGAAAAATTAACTTAATACCCACACCAGTGCATTATTAAAAGAAAATAAGAATTTATTGGTAGCAACACAACTATCTTAATTTATTAACAGTCAATTGACTTTCTTAATGGGCAGCTTTTCCGTGATTGTAAGAGTCTGTAGCAATTAACTACTTGTCTTATAATTACTCTGCTTTCCAATGTCTTACTGACTTGTTGATTTATTTTTCCTCAATGCTCTTTTGAACTCCTTTTTTTTTTTTTTTTAATTAACAGCAACAGGTTTTCTCCCTAGTATAAGCTTATTTCTGTCTCACTGCCTGTAGGGTAGGGAGAAGACTCTATCTCTGGTATGTCTGCTTTGACAGTGATAGTCTGGAAGCACCTTTCCTTTCTGGAACTCATTTTCATAGAAGTTTGTTTTCTGCTTTTATCTGATAATGCAAACATATTTTGTACTTCAACAGCTTCTATAACCATGCTGTCTTTAAATTCAACAGACAACAGCACAACCTTTCTCAGCACTTCTCATTTGTTTTCCAGAGAAGTTTTTGGTTAACTAATTCAAATTCATTCCATCAGTGGTTAAACTTTATGTTTTCACTGTAAGGATATTCCAGGGCTTTATCTACCTAAATACCATTTTTTCCCTTTGGATGAAGCTTCATTATTTTATATATATATACACATATATATATAAACACACACAGACATCATAATACTTGCTCAACTATGATGGCCATGTAGCCAATGAATCAAGGACATCTTGGATCTGAAAGTTAGCTAGCACAGTTGACAATATGTTGTATTCTGCTGTTTGAAGCTCCGACAACATCTGAAAAAGCTCAGTTTAATCCAAGCTAATTATCACCTTTTAATGGCCTGCTGCCTGTTTTTATAACTCATTAATTCCAAGCTTAAAATAATGCACATGGATTAAAATAAAGTCCAGGTGATGTGTTCAGAAGAGCAGTGTTTGATCAACATGAACAGGCTAATGTCTGAAGAAATTATGATCAGAAGCAGATGAGAAGAATTACGGAAAAACAGCGATGGCAGTTTTGTTATTTGTGGCTTTTTAGTAATTTGTACCAGAGTAATTTAAAGAATGCTCAGAGGAAAGTAATGGAAAGTCTTGTCAGCTTCAAAGACAGTGTCCCTGCCATCAGAAAATAGGCTGGGGAAGTCAAAGGATACAGACAGAGGATGAACCCTGATCCTGTCCTGTTGCAAATGGATCCTTTCCCAGCAACTTTTGCAAAATCTGTGAGCGGGGGGAGAGCAAACAGGAAACGAAACCCTAATGTTGGGGTGCTGGAGCTCTCCACCTAAATTTTATACTTCCATTTTCGAAATACAATTCACAGCCCTGAGGTGAGGGGCCAAGTCCTTTCTGTTTCCAGCAAAGTGCCCCAGTCGGAAGGCAAAGGGCTGCATTTCGTCAGAGGCCGGGCTTCACCTGTGCTCACAGACTGAGGACATTGGAAATGCCACTCTGGCACCTCAAATCTCAAGCACTGCACTTAAATCAGGGACGAGGCAACAACTTCCCTGGGCTATGGCTGGTCTGTGAGTGCACAACCAGGAGCACTGAGAAGATGCTCAGGATAAACAGGGAAGGATGGAGCAAACCGAGCTGAGTTCAGGAGGAGAAACAAGGAACATACTGCTTAGTTTTGCATTTTGGATGTAAGTGGAGGTCAGTTTTAGAAAACCAGGTGCATTTGTATACCTAGATATAGCCAGGCATATTTCCAAACTCCTCCCACAGAGCAGTATTTGCAGTTGTGCTACTCTGTCACCAGCTCAGGGCTGCTGTTTGAACTGCTTTATCAAATGCAGTGTTTCAAACACACCAGCTATTATGAAGTTGCCTCCCTCCCCTTTCAGCCCAGTTAATATTTTACTTCTTCTGGCTCCCCAGAAGAATCACTGAAGAGCAATACTTGCAAATAAAACGTACGCTCTTTCACTTTGCAACACGAGTTTTTGCTGATGTCTTTGCCAATTATTCAGCTGGAGGCCCTCCCTAACCCTAGGGTAGAAGTGAAGGTGGGTCCCCAGACCGTGGCTAATACAGTGACCCTTGCAAGGACAGACACTGAGCACAGCAGGTCCCTCCAAGGCTGAGCTGTGCAACCCCCTGGAAAGTTCCTGCGGTGTGGGTGTGCTCTGCTTTCCAGGGGGCACTTGCTTTCAGATTAAGAGGAAGGGCCTGGGAGAACAGGCTCCCCAGGGCAGTGGTCATATCACCAAGCCTGACAGAGCTTAAGGAGCATTTGGACAACACTCTCAGGCACAGGATGGGATTCTTGGGGCTGCCCTGTGCAGTCAGGAGCTGAACTTCGAAGATCCTTGTGGGTCCCTTCCAACTAAGGATATTCTGTGATTCTATGATTCTATGATCATGCTTTTCTTTGTCAGAGACCACCATCACAGGCTTTATCTGGTGAAAATGCTGTCTTTCTTGACTGAGAGAAATGTATTTTTTATTATCATTCACCAGGGGATTTATAGTACCAGTGGAGTTTGTCACCTTGCACATTAACTCACGACCTTGTGGTTGTCCACCTGTTCCGGTAAATCACAGCTTTCTACAGCAGCAGACTGCTCTCCAATACATATTATTCTTTACACTACTCTTAAGAGACATTGTAATTTAAGAAATGTCATGAAAATGAGATGTTTAAATATAATTTTGTATCTAATATTGAAAATAACAAGTTATGAGTTAAGAAGTTGCTTCTAGTGTTGATTTCTCTATTCTAACCAGCATCAACAGTGTAAAAACTTGGCAGCAGTTGAATTCAAACAACTGCACCACTTGTGATAATCGATAGTGTTATTTCAAAACCAGAAAGTACCTAGAAAATACAACTGACTCTTCAGCAGTTTTTTTCTGCTGCATCATTTCCACTGCAATTGCCAAATAACAAAAAAACCCAAGCAGGCTGTTCATGTCCTGACAGAAATAAGTTTTCCTTTGCCTTGTGCAACTGAGAACCTTTAAACCCAAATCTATACTGCAATGTACGTTTGAGAAGTTTCTAGAAATTTTTAAGTTATCAAAAGTATTTCTCACTTTATGCAACAGCAAGTATTGATATCAATGACAGCCAACTTTATATTAATAGAAACATGTGAAACTTAGTCATCATGTCCTTACAAATACAACTGCTGGCAACATAAAAACAGTTAAAAGTTTCTTGTTGGTAGAAGAACAGCTACTAATCCAAATCAACATGCCTGTGATGACACATGACTTCTCTCAGTCAAACAGGCAATGGACAATGAGAGACAGAATGGGCAGAACCTCAAACTGTGTTTTATCTATATATCACTTCACATTTCAGCTAATGTCTTAGTCTTAGCAGAAGAGGGACTCAGCTCATGCTATATTCCGTTTTACTCTCCCTTTGGAGTATTTAACTCACAACCCTCGCGTAGTATAATTTTGCATAAACATTATTTACATAGGCTATAAGTGCCAGTCCCAAAGCCTACATTCCCAGCTGCAGTGGCAGTTCGTCTGCATTCCCAGATGCTCCTGTTTCATTTGTTATTTAACTTCAGAAACACTGTTAAAAATGCCCCTGTATTGTTCACCCTCATCCAGACCTCATGATCTGTTAATAAGGCAGGAGCCACTACTGTGTATTTACATGCAATTTCTGCATGTATTTATTAAATTCATGTTCAGAGAGAAACATCTAATTCTAATTCATCTAAGCTGTGTGAGGGAGCACTCAGAGCTGAAGGCTTGTGTCTTATCAGGTCCAAACCTTACTATGCTCTACTGTGGCTGCAAGCAGAGATGAAAACAAGTTGACCCTAACTTGCAAAACTCCACCTGAACTCCAGAATCCCAACTTTTCCAAGTCATTCTGAGGTGGAGGGACATGAGGAGAAGTAGGTGATATGCACAGGTACAACACACTATGGAGAACATTGCTGCCCCAGGGCATTTTGAGAGGTTAGTAAGCAGCAGACTGCTCTGCCGAGCACTTCCTCTGGAAGCCCCAAGAGTAGCAGTGTGCTTGGCATAAGCAGGTAGAGAAGATTGCTCTGCAGGTCCTATAAATGGTCACATCCTTTTAGAAAGGCTGTAAGGGTCTTGCCCTCCTGGGGAGTACACCCACCCACAGACAATAGTCTTACACAAAGCCTTACTACAACCAGCTACGTAGTGGGACAATCCTTGAGTCAATACAGCTGGAATTTGCTAGATAGATAAAAAGAGGAAGATTTTGTCCTGGAGAAAAGAATCACAGTGGCACGGGAAATAATATGAGAAAATTAATCTCCTAAGCAAAACAACAGTCGGGAAACACCTTACAGGAAATTCAAGTTTGTAGGTCTCTTTAGCAGGAAGTAACTCTGTGGGCAAAGAAGGACCCACAAAAATTGGATTTTCTCCCAGCCTTTTGGTAGTGTGGCAGCCCTTCACTTCCTCTGCCTTCCCTCCTCTTCCTCAACCTTCCAAATACTCGCTCAGAGGTAAAGCAACCAACACGTAAATAAGCCGGTCTCTCCTGGGGACTGAAAACCCCATGTGAGCTCTGCAAACAAGAGATAGGGGCCAATTTCAGGAAAGATACAAAATTTGCCAAGAAACTATCAGCAACATAACTCACAGGCTGCTTTTCACCACTGCACTCGAGCCTAACATACGTTTGTCCATTTTGGATATCAAATCAGCCCCAAGCCACACTGTAACAGTAGGCTACTGCAAAATCCAGGATGTATTAAAAAAGTCTTCACGGACTTTTTCAGGTGGTTTTTTGCAGACTGTTTTGAAAAGGTCCCAGGCTATGTAAACTCTGGCTAGAGCAGCACCCAGCCTCCAACAACACTCGAGACCTACACTGTCATTAAGCGCAGCATTTACAGCTTTGTCTGAAAAAAAAAGCAAGCCTCAAAATTGTTTTAATCATGCAAGAACAGCACCAGAGATTTTTGCTGAGTAAATATGTCTTTCACTAGGCATCTTGGCCTATTCAGCCTTCCTTTAGTACTTCATCACCATTAAGCAAAAGCTGAGGGAGGATCTTAACAGGTAAAATACCAGAAAGGATGGTATAAAGATGATGGACATGGGTTCTTCTTAATGGCATCCAGTGACAGGCAATTGGCACAAACTGGAACACAGGAGGCTCCATCTGAACATAAGGGAATCCCTTTTCACCATAAGGGTGACCAAGCACTGGCAGAGGTTGCCCAGAGAGGCTGTGGAGTCTCCATCCCTGGAGATATCAAAAAGTGTCTAGGCATGGCCCTGGGCCCTGTGTGGCCTGGCTTGAGCAGGGGGTTTGGCCCAGATGTACCTTACAACCTCAGCCATGCTGTGATTCTGTGAAGGAGAAGAGAAACAGTGTTCCTGAGAGAAGCTTTGACAGTGGTTTCAAGAAGCTCCTACTTGCACTGTGAGAAACCCAACTCCAAAAGGTTTCTAAAAAAACGTTGTGAGTCTCCTCTGGTCCTGGTAGAACCAGACTCCTAAGGTGTGGCTCCTGAGCTGTACAAAGGAGGGAGAGGAAAATTCCAAACGGTAGGAAATTCGCTGATTGTTGTGTGCTAAGCATACCTCATAAGACAAAAAGTTAGCTAAGAACCAAGTTATCAGGAAATGACACTGTATAATCAGTTCCATCAGTTCTATAACAAGTTCCAGATTTGCAAGTGCACTTTCCAATTGTCAACTTGCTGTTTTCAGCAACTTTCATCCTCTGACAAGCACCAACCACTAGTTTGTGCATCATCCAATGATCTGGTTTTGAGAAGCTATAGGAGCCAGTAGAGAGAATTGCAGGTTTATGTCTCTCTCCTTTTTTTGCCTCTTTTTTTTTTCTTTTTTTAATTTTTAATTTGCATGTTGATGGCAATATCTCCTTGTGTCTGATTTCCACTAGGTTACGTTTTGCTGTGTGTAGCAGTTTTGGTGACTTTCACAGAACTAACCTGGAGATAAAACCAAAACTAGAGTTAAAATTGGCCTCATTTTCCCTTCAGAAGACTTGTGCACTTAAACCATGACTCATGATGACTTGCAGTCACACCCAGGCCCATGACGAGCTGACTGGCCGGTCTTGAGAACAGAAGGCAATCCAGAGAGGCACAGCAGATGGGTGAAGGTTGGCTCCCTCCTCTTACTGGATCACCGCAGTGACAAACAAACCAGCAATCACCCTGGTTTCTCAACTGAGGTTCCAGCTTGGTAATGAGTCCCAGAAACTGAACGGCCTCTGTTGTGGGGCATTTTAATGTGCAGCTCTAGACAGAAGTAGATACTGAATCAATTTTTCCCCTGTAATGACAAATGAGGAAATGTACAACCTCAGAAAAATAAATCCCCTTTTCTGAAAGCTGTAAGAGGAGAGTGACTATGTCAAACAGTCAAACTATTTTCCTGGCAAGTCATTGCGTGATCAATACATGAATAACAGGTTACAATAAGAATCTTATGCTGTGAAATTAAAATTTAGCCAAGTGTTTGAATGCATGGTACTCTTTCCTACTTTTGGTATGCTTTCCAGCAGGTCAGGTCTTCAAATACATCATACACTTTTGCAATCATTCTGTGTAGCAAAAGCAAGGTGGGTGATCATAAAGAAGTATTTATTTAAGCAAAAGAGTAGCTTCATAAGGTACTTTAAAAAATTATGTCATTTCATCCTGCAAAAGACATGTTACTTTATGCCACTGTTAGACAACTCTGAAAGCAAATGCAATTTCATTGTTCTCTATTCAGGTTCTGATATATTCACAGTGGCCTTCAGACAGCCAAAGTTTAAGTCCTTCAGAAGCTTTCTACTAATAAATGTTAAAACTAATCCTTCTTCAGGCATTAGGCTCAAAAAGCAAATATGCTTTATTACCATATTTTCTTTCAGAGTTCTTGAACTGTTTCAGTCCAATGCCAGAAAACCTAACCTTTTGAGTCATTTAACCAGTGTTTTTGTTGTTCATCTGTCTGTCTTAGTTGCGTCTGACCTCTGGGATGATTGCAATAGAAAAAACATCCAGTTTTTCTTTCTTTCCTTTCTTCACTGTGACTCAACATCCTTCTCCTCTCAGGGGATGACTTCAGTTTGTAGGGAATAGGTCCAAAGTTTCAACATTTCAGGTGTCTCACCCACAAATACTTTTGTCATTTAAGAAATCTCAGGGTACCTATTTTCACAGATAGACTGAACATTCCCTGGGTTATAATCTGGGGTAGGGAGGGTTAGCATTTTTCTAGAGGAGCAACAAACCAGTAGTCCAGATAGCCCTGATAATGAAGCACTATGGAGTAGACTTCTGGGTTAAAGCAGTTCAGAGTGAAAGCAAAAACCAGATATGTGTGGGAATATTGCGCTACCAGCAATTAGTTCTCCTAAACTAAGCATATGCAGAGGGGTCATCCCAAATTGCTACTTCAGGAGACACTCAGTAGACTGTATTATAAATTAAAGAGAGCAGATGGGTTCTTCCCACCCCAGTAGTTTGTTTTGTGAAGAGATGACTCTTTTCCTCAGCATGATCCCTTCACAGGGGCAAGGCACATGGAAACAGTGGGGTCTGTTATGCATTCAGTCTGTGGTCCTGTGAACGCACATCCTCAGTGCCCGCCAAGCACCAGGTGTTTCACCAGGTCTCCTTCCATCTTCCCAAACCCCTGGTGTTTCCATCAGTCCATGTTTGCATCTGCATCTGGCTGGAAACTAAGAGCCTGCTGGTTTCAGGCTTAGCAGTTTTCTGCCGCAGGGAACTAATTGACCCAAAGCTCTCCCAGGTGTGATCCCACAGCATTACTCGAGGCTGGAAACACTCATCGAGCCCTGCATGACATACTCTGGTTTTCCCACACGTACTTGAGTTTCCTCCCAGGTTTCAAGAGAGCCACCGTGTGAAAATGCCTGGTCTAGGCAGCCTGGCTGCAGTAATTTCACTTCACCTCCTGAACACCTCTGGTCTTTTCCCAGATCAATCAGCTCAGGCATTGCTGTCTGACAAAATTACAGCCATTGACCGTGTTTACTCCAAGTTTCCAGAAAGGCAAATCCATTTTTCATTAATAAATCAATTGTTTTCCTCTTTTAAGTTAAGTACCCTTATGGGGCTTTTTTAGCTGTCCTGCTGCAATTCTCATTCTTTGGTCTTTTCATCCACCTCCCCCAGCCTATCTAGGCAGGCCTCTTATTTTCCACAGCTAGACATTTTTAAATTTGTTTCCCACCTTTTTGCCATTATTTACACATGGTTTATATCCCTTCTCACAGAATCAAAAATAATTCTCATTGTATTCAAGAAAAAAAAGTCCACCTTTTTCCCATTGAAATGTTACTGCTTAATTTAAGTTTGATGGTTTTAAAAACGATATCTGAAAAAAAAAAAAAGAAAGCAAACCAGATTTCACCGAGACACCAGTTTTCATTTTAAGAAGATTTGATGTGAATCTGGACCACATTAGCTGTAGGTTTAAGAGAATCACATTTACAATTGTATTTTAAAAGACAGTTTACTAGAATAGGATTTACTTCTAGATAGAAAGCTTTTTTTCTCATTTTTTGTAAAGAGGGAATGTAAAAATATTTTCCTATGATTAACACCATGCTTTCCCAGGACAAACAAAAGACTTTTGTAAGCCAGAAACCACAAAAAATAAGCATGTGTGTTCCCAAGGATTAGAAGAGTATCACACACATACAGCAGAAGACGGTATGGAAATAAATTCTAAAATAATGTATTCAAAGGCTTCAAAAAACATTTCAAAATAAGAGTCAGTTTTTCAGCTCGTACATATTGACACAGCCCTGAGGTTTCAGGCACTTAAATACATACCACAATAGCTCCTTGATAGCTCAATTTACAGTTAGAAAATGTTATCTAAATGTAGATTAGAAAACAGCTTTTGTGTTTGCAAGTTCACAGGAGGGAGTGGTTTGGCTTTCATTTACTGGAATGTAAAATGGACTAATCTTCTATATGATGCCCACAGAAGTCATTCTGATGTAGCCATGTGTGCAATAGGGTCCTCAGCCTCTGCCCTGTGAAACTAGAAGATGGGCCTTCAGCATCAATTTTTCCTAATGATTCCCCAGCACTTTTGCTGTGAAGGATTTTGATCACAGCATCCTGCAGAACTATGTGGCCATGGGTTTAATCTGGGGGTTGTGTCTCTAGCCTAACCCAGTTATACGCATTCCCACCAAAAAAGCATGGGACAGGCATCTCCAAAGGGAGTTCCATCACATCTGTCTCAGACACCAACCACAGAAAGGGAACAATTACCCCATGGAGATGCCTATTTGGTTCTGTCAACTACACGGGACCCTAGATGAGTAGCTTAGACTAGACAGCCCAATTTCAGATGGCTAAAGATAGGTGAGATGAATCTCACCTTTAGCCTTGGGATATATCACAATTTACCTCTGGAGAATTTATTAGTCAAGTTTCTATGGTAGGAAACCAGCTTCAGCACATAACAAGAGGGGACAAGGGCAGAAGAGAACACACCCAATATTAAAGATGGCCTAAATATTCCATAGTATAGGCTGTGCCCTGTTGTCCACACAACTAACCTGCAGATTAGAGCACTTTCATCTCTCTGGGCCAGTATCAATCCACAGAGCAGCCAGAGCTCAGTAAATTGAGTTACAAACTGGTGGTAGCTGAGGCTGGTGTTTTCAGTGTGCCAGAAGCAGTACACAACACAGAGACAGCTACAGCCAGGCTTCATAAGGAATTAACAACATTTGATAGAATGGGACTTAGAGTCCTATTAATGCCACCAATGTATCAGAAAAATAAATCTATTTCAAAAAAAGGGACATTTTCCCTTGCTTTCTTCTGATGATACTGTTATTATTTGTTATCACGCACACTAACTTTATGAGCATTTACCATCTAAGTTTTTATATTGTTTTAAATGCTTAAAACATTTATTATTCATCTGCAGGAAGATGTATGTCCTCGATTTTCAGCTTAGATTCCCAGATCTCCTTTTTATTGGTTTTACTTCTCCTTTTTAGGAAAAAAATGGACCAGTTTTATTTTTCCTCTTCTAGTTGTGTCTAATTTCAATGCAGAAAGTACTTATGCAGTACTTCAGTCTGACTATGAGTGAGAACCAAGCTATTACACTGTAATTTCAGTCCCTATTGTGTGGGAAGTAAGAATTGCATCATCCCTAAGATCCAGAACAGGAGATGAAGATCGCTTCTTGGTGGGTGCGGTCCAAGATTTCGTAGTCAATCTTTCAGCCAAAGTAAGAGCTCCTTTTGATTTTTCTTCCCTCTTCTGTTTCCCTCTATTCCCGACAAAAATCTTTGTGGGAGACCGAAAAAAAACCCCAACTTTCAGTCTAGTAGTAGGTATTTTAAATGTTATGCTTAAACACTGTGAACATCTCATACTTCTGCGACTCAATTTTTATCATCTAAACAGTTTCTTTAAGCTCCCCTTTTCACATGTGAGTACTGAGGGATTAGGAATTCCCAACATGTGTAAGAGCATGTCAACTACAAGTCACAGAAAACATAAAAAGCAGGCATAGAAACTTAGATTCAAAATACCTTAAGTACTGTTAGTACCCAAATCTCAAGCCAAATGTTGCTTTTTGGATATCATTATCTAATAGCTGTCCTTAAATTTAAATGCCAACAAATTGCTTATGTTATTTTGTAACACAACTCTTTGTACTGGCGAATATGTTGACGAACTAATAACTAAAGATAATTAAATTCTGCCTTCTTAACAAGGTGAAAGGCCACTAGTGAACAGACATTTAGGAAAATCTGTATTAGCCTCTATCAAAAGCCTACTGTAAAAACAGCTGGAGAAAGTTATGTGACACTGAAATACAGCGTAAAGCAGAGTGTGTCACTCTATGAGGCATAAAACCAATCATCCAAAGGCACACTAAATTGTTAAACTGGGTTAAAATATCTTAACAACGAAATTCCCATCAGCACTCCTGGCAGTGCATCATTTGGTGTCACTAACGTTTTATTCAGGAGCTTCTGGAGGAGGCTGCCTTCAATGGTGCCCTTGGATAAACAGGAACGTGGAATTTGGGAGGGAGGGAAGGAGGAAGGGAAGGGAGAAAGAGAGGGAAGGAAGAGAGGGAAAGGAGAGAATGAGAGAGGAAAGGAAGAGAGGGAGCGGAGAGAGGAAAGGAGAAAAGGAAGAAGGGAAGAAAGCAGGGAAGGAAGGGCAGGGCGCGGGCGAGCGCCAGGACCCGGCGCTCCACGGGAGCGCTGCAGCCGCNGAGGGCGCGGTGAGGCGGGGGTCGCAGCGCCTTCCCAGAGGTGGTGTCAGTGATGCGGCCTTTTCTCCCCCGCAGCGCGCGCTCCGTGACGCGGCCCGGCCCGTGCAGGGTCGGGGGTCCCGCCCGCGGGGGCGCCGGGGCGGTGGCAGAGGCGCCCGGTCAGCGCCGGGCACCGGCGGCGGCTTTCCCTCGGCAGTGCCGTGCTGCGGGTGTTGCTCCCCTTCCCCCGAGACCGCTCCTTACTCAGTGTCTCGCCCCCGGCTTGCAGGGGTGCCCTTGTGCCCCGCTGACACAGGCGTGACTCTCCCACGCCGCGTTTCCCGGTACTGTGCGAAAGGGCCAGCTCAGCCCCGTTGGGAAGTCGGCGGGGACCCCGCTCTGCCGGGGCGAGACGTGCAGCTGGTATTTGTTTCCCTTTGGGGGAGCCGGGGGAGGTCTGTCTTAGACCGTAAACAACGAAATACAAATCCTGTCCGTCCTGTTCTGTGCGGTGAGATCCTTGGCATGTTTTGGAGCATGGTGAAAATGTAGTAATCACGAAAGAACAGTTACCCATTTTAGCATGACAGTAATCCCAAAGTCATCTACAACTCGGTCTTCCAAATGCTTATTGAATTAAAAAAAGGAGAGAGAAAGTGTTCTAGTAGTAAAGATAAGTGTATATGTAGTAAATTTTGACAGACACATTAATTTGAGGCGCTTGAGGAAGGCAGTTTCTCTATGTGAAAAACATATAGCTGCAGAAATGGAATAATTGCAATCCAGAAGCACTGTAAATTAAGGTGATGCGGCACTCAGAATGCTGTAGCATCCAGAGTCAGTTCTTTAATCTCAAGTATTACACCACACAGCAAGAAAAGGAAGGACTGTATTCCTGTCAACATGATGAGTCTGAATTAAACCATCTAAGGTAAACCACGAAATATGATTTGTAATATGAGTTTAACTTTAAAGGTGACTTAAATAGCTAATTACTCTTGGATGCCCTAACACTTGTGAGTAAGCCTGTGTGTACCTTAGCAAGCAGTGAGGCCCAAAATAGGCAGATTTGCAGAGAGAAACAGTTGTCACTGAAAACTGAATACCCACTGTGTTTTTCAGAAGGGCTTCCTTTGACGTGGCTTAGTAAATCTAAAAAAGAAGCTAAATCCTGTAGTATTTGGAATTCTTGAGAACTTCTAGAGTGTGTTTTCCAATTTACTCTAAAAAAGAACCTACTCTTGTTGTCTGGGTGCATCTTGTGAAGTGAACTAAAGCATACTAAGTGGGGTGTTTGGGAAGTCTGCTTCACTAGCACACTCCTGATTTTAACCAAAATGCTGAAGTGGAGCTTAACTTCCATCAGCTGTATCTTTGAGTTTATATGCAAAAATGTGGAAGATCTCAGTGTGTTAAATGTTTATTTGCTTTTAATAGGTTCTAAAATTCTTACACAAAGGAAGTTTTGAGCACTAATAAATTTGTTATGGTAAAAATGGTCTAGTGTTAAAGTCCATACCCTTTACCTGATCATTTGGATCAGGTGGGCACTCTTGTTAGGTGTAAAATAGACAGGTCTTTGCGCATGAGTTCTGTAAGTCCCAAATAACTCTGCCTTGTGGTTTAGGGAAACATAGCTCAACAAGCTTCTTTGTCATGTCATCCTCACCTTGCAAGTTTGATAATCAAAGTGTTTATAAACTCTTCATGGGTTTTCTTTTAATCATAGTCCTGTCTTCCTTCAGTCAGAGGGTTCATGTTTGTGTCTGAATCCTGGTGTTTTAATTGTCCTATAGAATTCAACCCCTGAAAGTTTCATTGGGGGGGGTTGGGGAGTAGGAAAAAACACTGTAGTATTCATAATGTGAGTCCTGTTTATATGTAGTCCTTAGTTAAACCAGAGGTAGCGTGTTAGTTGATGCAGGTGTGGGTAGGAGCAAAACGTTGAGTGAGCCAAAATTAACTGCTGAACCAATCGTTAAGTTGTGTAGATTCAGCCTAGTGTGACCACAGTGGGGATAATGTCTGAGGATCCACCTGCAGCCTTCCCTGCCCCCACCGCTAGTTCAGAGGTAAGCAGTCTGGAGAGGGGACTAAAAGTAATGGAAAGGCTTACTTTGCTGTAACAAATCATAGGCTGCATCACAAGTCACTCTGTTTCCAGCAGTATGCAGTGTTTTTCAGTTAAGGCCCTCTTAAGGGTGGAAGAAAGTTTTGTTCTTGTTAAGTATGAAGGAAAAAAATGTAGTATTTTGTATAAATATGAGTTAGAAGGTCAGAATAAGGCTCAACTTACCTATCAGGTACTGAAGCTTTAAAAAGGGGAAAGTGTGCTGTGAAGGGTAAATTGACTCTAGAAGCATTGGTGAAATACAAATAAATTGAGTTTAATCATTAAACATACATTGGAGAGTGGGAGAGGTGTAGCCTAGGGTATCAGCAACTCAATGTCTTTAAATGAGAGCTTGTGTCTTAAACAATATTCAGTTAATCTTTAGAATTGTGTTGAGATATTTTGTTTGTGAATGACTTTATTTGAACTGTCAACATAATGGTTGTAGGTGTTTGGATTCCAGTCTTGGCCCATCGACAAATACTTTGATAAGTAAATATGCAGCACTTGCTCTCCCTGTTCGTGCTGTTTTTAAGGTCATCAAATCACAGAATCCTAGAGTGGTTTGGGTTGGAAGGGACCTTAAAAATCACCAAGTTCCAGCCCGCTGCCATTGGCAGGGACACCTTCCACTAGACCAGGTTGATCTAAGCCCCGACTAGCCTGGCTTTGAACAGGTCCAGGGATGGGGCAGCCACGGCTTCTCTGGGCAACCTGTGCCAGGGCCTCACCACCCTCGCAGGGAAAAATTTTTCTAATGGCTAACCCTGCCCCTCTGTCAATTTGAAGCCATTCCTCCTTGTCCTGTCAGTCCGGGTCCTTTTCAAAAGTCCGGCTCTTCTGGCGCCCCTTTAGGCACTGGCAGGGGCTCTGAGGTCTCCCTGGAGCCTTCTGCAGGCTGAACACCCCCAGCTCTCCCAGCCTGTCTCCAGAGCAGAGGGGCTCCAGCCTCGGAGCATCTTTGTTTTCTTCTCTGGACTCATTCCAGAAGATCCATGCCGTTGTGATGTTGGGGTCCCCAGAGCTGGAGATCAGTACTTTATGTGGTACCATCCCAAAAATGGTTATTTACAGGTCAGCTAGTACAATCATGTCTTTTGACATCTTATGTCGGATAGGAAATACTCTACAGTTTCAGGATGGGAAAACTGAGACAGCTTGATGTGATTTGGTGGAGACCTTTGCTAGTGCTACTATCTGAAGCCTGGTCTAATGTGTTTATCTTATTTTATTTTTATATAGATATTGTTAGTTCTGATAAACCTGTGCTGTTCTGTTTTCATAGAAATGTTTCTGAAGTTCTTTCTGATTTATGTCTAAAATATTTGCAGATTTCTTTCAGCTTCACATACTGTGAAGAACAGTTGTGGAAACAAATCCAAGTTAAACAGATAATACCAGAAATAAGATTCTAAATATAATTTCCAGCAAGCATTTTCTTTGACTTGGCAGTATAGCTGCTTCACAGTTATTTCAGGTTGTTTCTTGTGTCCTTCCAAGTTAAAAGTATATTAAATGGTTAATTTAGTATTCATCGTAAATATTTTGACATATGTACATGTAAATGGAATGTGATAGTCATTCAGCCGAAGTTATTCATGTGGTTTGTTTAACTGTAGCAATGAGTAGAATATGTAGCTCTAAATACAAAGGTGTTTGTCCTTTAAGCAAAGGCAGGAGCTGACAGTAGATTTTAGTTGTGCATGCTTTACTTATCCTAAGTGAATATTTTATCATCTAACCTAGTTCTTATTTAAGAAAAAATAAAACCAGTTTTTACTTGTGGTTTTGGGGTGTTGTGTTTGTGGTTATTTTTGTTGTTGTTAGGTGCTTTGGGGTTTTTTTTAAAGATATTTAGAAAGTCTATGCGTTGTTATCTTTCCAGAGTAATTCTCCTTGAATACTGGCACAACTGAAGGGCTGTAAGTGATGGAATTTTTCAGAGAAGTCTCTGAAATCCCTTCAGACCTATTTCATTTTTCATCAGTGAAACAAACCAAATCCCACAACATGATTTTTATCCCTGATCCAAAAATTAAACAATTAGTGTCATTTAAAATAATGGTAAACTGCAGAGTAGTTTGGGGTTTTTTGGCTTTGATATGGACTTTGTGTCATCCTCTGAAGGAAACTTTTCAAACTTCTGTTCTGTGGAAAAATTCTGTGGTTATATTGTATTAATGTCTTTTTTCCTTTTAAAATCATGGCTTCTGGAGGCTTGTGGCGACTAGAATTCTCAGTATCCCCCATGCTCTCCTTCCCATGCTCTCCTTCCCATGCCCCAAGTTCTCATATAGTTTGCAAATACTGAGAAAAAAGTGTGTATTCAGTCTCAAAACCTGGAAAACAAATTAAGACTCTTAGCACAGACTTGCCAGACTTCCCATGATTCTTTTTAATACTCACTTGTGACTTGACAAGAGTCCAAATGCAGTATTAAGAATTATGCTACAAAAATACAAACTAGTGATTTTTAAAAATCTCATTTATGCAATTAAGCTGTGAAGAATATCATCCAGGTGTTGGACTAATAAAGAATACAGTTTAGGATTATGATTCTGCTAATAACTGATGATTAAATGTACTTTTTTCCTAAAGGAGAAAGCATTGTTCTTGGGCAGCAAAGCTTGCTTTTTGCTTTTTTATCACTTTTTTCTTTTGCAGTCTTTTTGAAGATGAAGCAATGAGCATGCACACTAAAATGCTTGTTCATTCTTTGTCAGCATAATGTGAATCAGCAGCTATTAACCACTGTAGGCATTCATCTGTAATATAACTATTTCCTTAAAAGGAGAGATAGCTGGGGACAAGGACGGAGAGATAAAATGTAGGAAAAAAGCCTTTGCAGTGTGTTTTGAATGAGCTCTGTCTTATCTAAGCTGTCTTGTTTTAGCAGTAGTAGATGATAGTTGTCCTTTTGGATTTCACCTCTGTGAATGACAGAAATTTTTTTATAGGCTAAAGTAAATGTAAATGTCAGCCCTAAGAGAACTGATGGAGACGACTGACCTGCTAGAACTTACACAATAGATCAGCATAATTGTCAGGAGTAGCACCAAGAGTTTGTTTTCTCCAGGCTATATTTTTGAGGGTCTACAATTGTATTTTTTCCAACTGTTGAGGAATTTGAAGTGTTCCAAGAATACAGATATGTTAGAAGCATGGTGCTAACTGAACAGACCCTTATTGTCTGCTAGGTGATAAATTAACCTTGCTAGTTTTATAGTTTTGGTGATCACAACTGAATTTACATCTGAGTGCCCAAGTTCAACCAGCTTAGAGAGCAGTGAGAGCCAAGGTGTGTCCTGCCTGGGTTCTGCAGCTACTAAGGAGAGTTTTGCTCTCTCCTCTCTTCTTTCAGAATTTCACTAGTGTGCGAGTGACACTTACTGTGATTGCTGAGAGAGGATTGATATCCATAGTATTGCTGGATGCCTATTCAATAAGGAAAGACTAAGGAACAGGGTTTTGTTTACATTTTTAGTAATTTGGGTAACTTTTAGCTGGATCATGTACAGGAATTATATGATAGGTGCAGATCAGAAAAAGGCCAAATATGTGTAGTCTGCATTGATTTGGATGGTAGGGCTGCATAATTGATATCTGAGTCTAGGAATAAAAGGTTAGCTCTTCTTTATGCGAATATCTGAATTGGATTTATTCACCGATGGGAAATAAGAGGCTTTTTCTCTTTAAAAGAAAGCACTGCGCTCATAGGATGTTAACTCCTGTAGCTGAAGTGGTTTTGCTTGGCTCTTGCTAGAACTATGGTGTAGTGGAGCTTAAAGCAGAAGGACCACAGGTCAATTTTTGCTGGTTTATTGCCCCAGTTGCTCTAAGGTGTGTTACAATTGATGGTAACAAGGTAGATTCCTGTGTTTTATTTGGCAGTGAGTCTTTGAGACAATTGTTAGGTTTGGACCCTAGATTGGGTTGAATCTGGATGCCTTTGGATGAGTCCTTTCTTCTTCAATGTTCAGCTGGTGATAAGGAAATTCTTGGTCACAGAGGCACAGTGAGGTCGTGCTGGACAGGAGTAGCTGCTCTGCAAGGCTTACTGGAGTGCCTGGTCCTCAGCTGTGCGGGAGGAGAGGGAGAGTGTGAAATGATTTCTGTATCAAAATCTCCAGTCTACTCTGCTCTTCAGTCTGTTTTTCCCTGAATTTGAAAAACTTGTAGTTTGGAGCGGGAAAAAGGATTTGGAAGACAGCCTTTGATATGTGGGGATGGATGCTGCTTCTGATTTTGGTGTTCCCATTGTATCTTGGTGACCATTAGATACTGGAATTTCATTTTCCAGGTCCTTGGATTTAGCACCAAGAGTTCAGATTGTAAAAAGTAATCAGTTATGTTTTTCCTGAAAGTATAAATCTTCAAAGTAGTAGAGGTATGACCATCATTGATTTCCATGGGTTTCTGTGCTCTGATTTAGTATTTTTAATGACACTTGAAACATTCAGACTCAGAATGTTCAAAAAGCACTTTAGTAAACATGTACACAAATGTGTGTGCTTTTGTCAGCTTTAGTGACAACTTGATGCTTTTTAGCTTCCTTCGACTCTTACAGGACACTTGTTTGTCCACAGGATGTTGAGTGCACTTTTACATGTGGTGCTGGTGGTGCTGAGATTGGGTGAAAGTTTGTCTGCCTTGTGTGAGATTTTTGTGTGGATAAGGAGTACATCACACTATTACGACCTCTACTCCGGTACTCTGTTCCTGCTCTTGTACTCTACCTGCACTGGGTATATTCCTCAACAGTGTTACCTGTTTTACTGCTGTTTTTCTTCTGTAACTTAGCAACAACAGTTCCTTCTAGCTGTACTTGGTTTCAGCCATCATGATTCTCCTCTTTGGAATTTTTTGAGTATCAGTGAGGAGACTTTATGGTTTGCCTGAGGATCTGCACCAAGTGACTCTTTAAAGCAGAGATTGTGGTGGGAGGAAGTAAAGGATTTTATATCTACCTTTATTCTCCAGTCAGCTAATAAAGAGCAGTAATTGCTACCAGTTGTAAGCAATCAGATGAGCAAACTTGCAGCCTAATTTTAAAGTA
This sequence comes from Edolisoma coerulescens, assembly GCA_013397115.1. Classification (NCBI taxonomy): domain Eukaryota; kingdom Metazoa; phylum Chordata; class Aves; order Passeriformes; family Campephagidae; genus Edolisoma; species Edolisoma coerulescens. The sequence goes on along the minus strand of VWZW01007326.1, from coordinate 152,142 downwards.
CCTTACACTCACTATACCTCACAATTACCTTCCTGTAATAATATAGTGAATGACTTTGAATGCATGAGAAGAATGAGCCTTGGATGAGATACGTGTTTTACGATGAGTCCTGATAGGCATCTTGCTTTGGTCTCTGTACTGTGTACTTAAACATGTATTCTTTTTTTAAATGTGGTTGCAGTACTGATTTTCATTAAGATAAGTATTTATATGCTCTTTGGAAATAAATATGTTTATATATAGTCATTTGGATGTAGAGATGTCTAAATTTACTGAAGATACGGTAATTTTGCAGGTAACTATTAGGCATAGTTTTCATAATTGTGTGCCAGTAGGGAGAAAAAAATGGAGTTACTTCTCTTTGATAAGGCAGAATAAAGTTTTGTAGCTGGTATTTAGGAGGAAATATTTTTGTCCTTATGCAAAAAATTATTTACCTCAAGATCACTGATAAAGAATGAAAGCTTTGTAGTAGCAGGCTTCATTGTGTTCTTAAAGCAGAACTTGATTGATTGTGCTTCAAGTGTTTATGTAGGTTTTATACTAGCATGTGTGTATGCTTATGTTCACTTTTTTTTTAAATTTTCAATCTTGAGTGTATGAGGCTACAAGGTGTGCAGGGTTTCAGGTCAGAGGAATTTGAGGAATGCTCACATTAGTAGTTTTCTTCCACTAACTGAGGATTTGTAGTAAGTGAGCTTTTGTGTTGTTACTTCTTTAATCTTTCCAACCTGTGTTGTAAGAACTATTATAAGTTTTGGAAGATCTTTTTGGACTCTCCATATTTTTGCTGGTAATGTCTGTAACAAGTATCTTAAAGAATATTCTTGCATGGTTTTTTTCCTAGTGTCTTTTGCATTCAATCACATGGTTGTTGACAGCTCCTTTGTGAGCAATGATTTCAACATACAGTCATCTGCTGACTTGTGGAATACTTTCCCAAGTTATGTGTTTACTTTCAGTTTTCCTTGCTTGAAGGTTACTTTTAAAATACAAATAGCATGATAGGGGTTTTAGGCTGCTTTCCAAGGATATGATTTGTTATTTTTGTTTGTAGTGTCGGTTTTCCTTTTTAATACCTGGTTGCTGATGTTAATAATGTTTCTGAGAGTGAAAAAAAGACCTTGATAAATAATATTTGTAGAAAATTAAATTACGTAAAATGGACAGAAAAGCCTAGAAGGCCTATCCTTGTGAAAGTTGCAGCACAAACTTGTAAGTTTTATAAAACTTCTTTAGAAAGCATCATTGAATTGTTTTCTCTACTTCTTACCTTTTCCCCTCTTTGTCCACCATTCACAAATAAAACTAATTTTAAGAATTCTGACTGCTCTAGAAGAACAGTTATGGTAGAAGAGAAATTAAACAGTTTACAGAAGAGATGTATTTTTTTCTCTTTGCTATGACAGTAAGTGTTCTTGTTGTGGATGTGTGTACAACACATCTAGTTATAGAGAAGTTATTTTGTACTCACACTGCTGTGGAAAATCTGGTCCAGTGTTGTGACAGATACTATCATAAACGTGGTACCGTGCCTTTATTACACAACAGAAAAACAGAATTTAGACCTTCACAAGTTTGACCTCTGTTAATTCTGAAGTGTAACAGCTTTTTACAGTGGCTACATTTTCTCTTTCCCGTTTGATGCTTTTGTTTTCACCAGCATTTTCAGTTTTCTGGTGCTTTACCTTTGGATTTCTTTTTATTGTATTTGACAGTACCTAGATTTTACAAAGAATGAGAGGAATTTACTGTAGGAGTGGCGTTTTTTTGGTTTTGTGGGGTTTTTTTAAAGGTTCTCTTAAAGCTTGAAATGCTTATTAAATGCTGCATTTTACATTATGGATACCTCACAAAACCTGTCATCCTGTTTAAATATAGTGGGGGCATAACTTGGCTGATGAAGTCCTCACAATTAGGAATTACAACATTCTGTCAGAGGAAAGTGTTACATTCAGTTATGCTCAAACTAAATATTTAATTCACTTCTCAAGAAACAGAAGGTAGTCTTTCAGTGTTGAAAGCTATTTTATTTTTTTTGGCAGCTGCAACATTGGAAGCTTGCTCTCAGTGCTTCAAGTAGTCTGCAGGCTGTTTTGAAAGCATGGTGTGTGCCTCAGAGACAAGTGAAAAGGAGGGTTACCTCTTCTCTGCATTCATCTGTATCTATAAAAACAGAAGTAAATTAGTGTTCCTTTTGGCCTTCTGTGCTGTGGTGGTGTAATGAACTGAACTGGATATTGGAATTGATTATTTTATCAGGAAAAACCCAAAAGCAGCATGTATGATATGTGTGTTATCTATTTGAGGGCGCTTTCTTCAAAGAAGATAGAAAAAAGAACACTTTAAGGCTTGTCTTTAACTATAGTCTCCCTGATGAGTTTTGCCTAAGTGTTCACCCAGAATATGTCCTCATCTATAATGCTTCCCTGTGCTCCCCACCACTGTGGATTCAATCTTCAGTTTTTCCATTTTGTCTTCTGTTCCTTTTTGGTGTTCTGGGGTTTTTTACCTTGTAACATATACAGAGTTACACTTTATTAAACTCCGTATGCTGTCAGGTATGAGCACAGGTATGAGCAATATAAGATAGGCTATAGAGCAATCCAGTTAGGAATATATAATTTATGTTGCACTGGTTACTTCTCGTAAGCTCTTATAAAAATAGAATTTCATGAAGTTCTATGAGGAATTATTTTGTTCCCATGTAAATTGATTGGAAATTAAATATTTCCTAAGTTAACTAATCTGTAGTCTTGTTATTAGGTATGTGAAAACATTTAAACTGTTTCCTTCCAAAAAGAAGCCCTTTAGGGTTAACAGTGCATGGTATATAGCACTTTTCTCTACCACTTCTTAGAGGGGAGAACTCAGGTTTGTGGAACTTTTGGGATTTTCCCCTCAAAACTTTTATTTTCACCATACATTTGTACATTTTGTTGGTGAAGTTAAGCATACAGTGTTCGATAAGGGAGTGGGAAGGGCAGGTAATGCTAATGTGCTCTGCACTTCACTGGGGTCCAGACTGGTACTGTGCTGCTGTTGCCACTGGAAATGGGGATCTTTTTCTTCCCACTTTCTATTCAAAAGTTCACTCAAAATGCCTGTGTGCCATGCAAATAGCTTGAGCAGTAACCAGGAGCACAGCTGGCAGTGTGGTTGCTTTTCTGCAGTGTGTTTAAATATGGCCATGTCCTCTGCCCTCCCCGTGTTGTGAAAGTTTCCCCACATCTGAAACCTGAGGATTTGCGCTGGCGACAGTTTTATTATTGTTAGGAGCTGGCAGATGGTAACAACCTCTGTTGAGCAATAGAACGATGAGGTAGTCCCATGTCAGCTGAAGTGAGTCTCCACAGCTGTGCTCAGTTACAGGAACTCTGGGGTAACTGGTCAAGTGTAATCTGAATGCTTGGTTTGTTACCATATTTTCTTTGCAGGATAGTTCCAAATCTGACTTAAGTGGTTTCTTGATCAAGCAAGGGCACTTCTTAGTAATCTTCTTTCTTCCTTTTAATTGGAAGAAGGGCTCAATTGAAAATGAAATAACAGTGTAAAGATCAGACTTGGAAATACTTTTAAACTTTGCACTCTCTAGCAGAGCTGCCTTCTCCCTAGCCCGTCCTTTTTTTTGCAAATTTAGGAATCTTCAGAACTGTTATATATGAGTTATGTATTTCAGGGTTTTAAATACTTTCGCTGTTGTTTATTATCCAATGAATACTGTCATTTGAGAACTTTGTCAGAAGAGAGATGGTATTCCATTGCCGGGTGATGTGAATCATAGTGATCCATTGGGAAAGCAAACTTGTAACAAGTATGACAAACCAAACAGTCATGAACAGAAGAGGGGGGAAAATAAGGTTGCTGTAAGCCAGGTAGAGGATTCAAATTTAAAAACAAAACACCAACCTACTAGAGAGAAAATCAGGGTGTCTTACCAATGTCTGATTGGTTTTGCAGGCAAAATACTTTTGAAAGAAGACAGAACACATATATTTTAGTCTGCACTAGGTGAATCAGTAAACAGAAGTAGCTCACATAGTATTTCGGTAAATTTTAGTTTAATGCATCTGTTTTATTTCTCTTTACATTCTCATAGTGTTGGAGTTAGAATATACCAATTACGAAGAGTGAAAACTTAGATAATTTCTAGATGTTACAGTAAATTTATGACTCTGAATCACTTGCTGAGGAAGGAACTGTTCTTTATTGCTGAAGTCCATTTTTTGGTCTATGAGACTACAAAAGCAGTGTTAAGATGGACATAGCAAGGTTTGGGTACTTTAAATTGTCACAAGCATGTATTTATTTGAAGAAGGCTTAGACCAGGGCAGTATGTGTTTAACATGCTCATGTTTCAGTACCGATAGGTTCCCATTGGACATGACTTTCAGGTGTACAACTTGTTTCTTTGCTCCCCCAGGTCTGAAGCACAGAAGCATGCTTTCCACTGAGCCTCACACTACCACCTGTGATACAGAATGTCTCTGAGTGAGAACAACAGTGTGGTGTTTGCCTATGAATCTTCAGTGCACAGTACCAATGTACTCCTCAGCCTTGATGATCAGCGAAAGCAAGATATCCTTTGTGATGTTACAATTTTAGTGGAAGATCAGCGATTTCGGGCTCACAAAGCTGTGCTTGCAGCTTGCAGCAGTTACTTCCTTTCAAGAATTGTGGGCCAGGTGGATGCTGATCTTATCATCACTTTACCGGAAGAGGTGAGCGGCACTCCCTTCTGCATTTTACCTGACAGTGCTCCTAATCTGCTTTGTTCAGTTCTCTTTTACGGTAGGCTGGGGTTTAACTGATGAGTTAGAGTAGGGGGTTTAAGGGCTGAAGGGAAGGAATTTCCAAGTTGTAAAGCTGCTGTTGGTTGAGGTAAAGGCTAGACAGATCAGAGTGTTTGTCACAGGCTGCAAATAAGTGAGTGCCATCATGGGAAATACATAGGGGAGATCTTTTCAATTAAGTATATATTACTTTTTTAATTATGCACCTCTTTTAAAGGATATGTTTGTCAAAAACAGGCCTTCAATGGTAAAGAGATACTGCAAATCTAGTTCTTTTACATGACAAGAGGGCATTTTTCAAGTAATAAAGCTTAAAATGGTAATACCTTTGAATTAGTTTCATTAAGATTTGGTTTTGTATGTTTGAGTAATACAGCTGTGCATATTTTCCTTGCTGCTTACTGTTATTTACAATTTCCTTTGGCTCAGTTTTTCATCCTTTTTACACACTGATCATTAGCAGCTTGAGGTTTTTTTGACTGCATTTTATTACTGTTAGGACTGAGAAAATGTATTGCAATTACTTGTTTTCTTTTTATACCCCTAAAATACGTATTCTTAGCTTTCATTTAAAGACATTCAGTGGGAATGAGCCAGAACCTGACATGCATTGGAAAGAAAAATTATTATTACATATCTGGAGCATCCAATACATTTAATTATTCTAGTTAGTATTTAGTTAAGTTTTAAGAGGCATGAGGTATGAATCCATGAAATTAACCTGAGTTGGAAGGAACCAAAGTTTGTAAAGAAAATGGAGGAACATAATGGCGATATTTACTATAAGGTAGACTTAAGAGGACTCAGTGTATCTAGTATTACTGAGGTAAGAACTCAATCTGCTGAAGCAACTAGCAAAAATACTAACAGTGAATCTCATCTTCTGATTATTTGATCTGATCACTTACCTCGTAAAAGCATTTCAAGACAGAAACTTGAGCTTCTCTTCTGGGAAAAGCTAAAGGTTTTGAAACAAGTCAGTTTGTGTGGCTGCATACCTAAGATTAGAGACAAACACTGATCATACATCAGTTTGATGTGTGTTGGTTGTTTTTTTTTAATCTTTTTAATCATCCAAAATACTTGAAGTGTAAATCGAAAGACACCAGCCCACAATCTGGGATGCCAAAAATATTTTTGGAATTCAAGTACTTCATATGTATTATATTGTAAAGACTCTCATCTTGGTGTAGGGTCTGTTGTTTTTTCTGCCAGTTTTTTTCTTCTTTGACTTTCATCCCAAATAAAAATTAAATAAATGACTACTGCAAGGGTTGCTTTTCTAGGTCAGTCAGACTAAGAGTCTAGGGTTCTTTCTTGTTTGAGCATAGTTAGCTAGAAATGTGTAAGAAAAAATGAAAGGAGTAGAGTGTTTGTCCCCCTCTTAATCCTTGCAGTTTTTGCAGTGTTTCTCCCATAAATAGAAAGAAGGTACAGTTTTAAAATACCGCTGTATTTTTTTCTTTCAGTTTCATTTATGAATGCTACTTATTTGTAAATCCACTTTAATGTTTTGTTAACTACACTAAGTCTGAAGACTTCTTGACAGCTTGTGGATAAACTGTCTTTTACACTCTACTTCCCCACATTATAAAGGATGAATTAATGTGGTGGTGTAATAATTAGTCTCTCCAGAGCATATTTCAAACGCTATTTTAAGAATTATCTAGGTAGGTCGTAAGAGTTTACAGACAGTTTTGAAGAACTGGTCTCTCTGTGCAGATCTCATCAACTTCCTTTTGTGTGTTGTGTTCTTTAAAAAAAACCGTACCAAACAACTACTAAAAAAACCAAAGTAAACAAACCCTCAACTGATTCTTAGATTGAATTGCCTGAATAGTTCATTATTTTGCTGGCAGAAGGATTCAGTGTAGTTAATGCACTGATACAGTGTTTTATTTAGCATAAAATACTGGTTTTTTCAGTAAAGGCAGGCAGCAGAGTGTGGGCTTGTGTTTGAGTATTAGTAGTGGACATACTGCTTTATTCTTCATTTGCAGAAAAAAGGCTAGAGGAAGTGTCATGTAGTTGGTAATCTGGGGATCTGTTTGTGGCTTTTTACTTGATTCCTTAGACATTTTTTCATGTGTAGAAGATCTTGTGCAGTTTCTGATAATACAGTTTTTGTTTATCTCTGGATTCCCTGATAGGCAACTGTTGTGAAGACATAAATGTTCAATTAAAATTGCTTACTCTAAAGGGGCTTTAAACTGAGAATTCTGTTTGGTGTACAGTTTTTGGGTGCATTTCTTCTAATCTGTGGGAGGAAGAAAGGAGTAGGTGGCTATAGTAGTAAGTAATCTTCTGTGGTCAAACTCCATTTTTTCAAACTTTTTTTCCATCAATGGTGCATAAAACTAAGTGATTAACAGTAATTGCTCTTCAAAAAGTACAATTAAATACCATACTCTAGAGTAATTCATATACAATTTGCTTTGAAAGATATCTTTGTGAGGCTGGAATCCAGTTACTGGTTTTCAGCATACAGCAATATTTTTCACTTCTAGTACTGCATTGCCAGAACATTTTATTAAGAGATTGATCACAGTGAAGAAAACTGTCACAAAATGTGCAGGATAAAATTGTATCAGAAGAATTGTTTCAGAACGAGTTTGACCAGGTTTTCACTATAGAACAAATCTGCTGCTTTTGTCCTGTACTCTGTCCTGCTGGCTGGCTGTGTATTTCTGTACTTAAACCCAAGTTGACTAATGGTTGGTTTGTTTGTTTGTTTTTGTAATAGGTAACACTTAAAGGATTTAGTCCTTTGCTTCAGTTTGCATATACAGCAAAACTTGTTTTAAATAAAGACAATGTGTCTGAAGTTTGCAAATGTGCAGAATTTTTGGGTGTACGCAACATTGAAGAGTCCTGCTTTCAGTTTCTCAAATTCAGATTTTTGGACTTTAAATTGGATCAGCAGGAATGTCCTAGGAAGAAATGTTGCACACAGCGTTGTCAGAAAGCAAACCCTAAAACTAGCAATGCGGATGATGGAGACCTAGAAATAAATGATGAAGTAGAAGCACTTCTAGAAAAGGAATATAGTCAAATTCCTGACACGAAGCCCTGTAAAGATGAAGAAAATGCTAAATCATCGCCTGCTCTCCATGATAATGCCAATCAAAACTGTGATCCTGTACATTTAGAAAGGGGTAGTACTTCCAGCTTATCTTCCCAGTGCCCAAAGTATAGAAAATTCCAGAAAGCTTTTGGAAATGACAAAGTTCATGCTTCAGAGTCTAATTCCAGTATTAAAGACATTCAGGTACCACCATTTGCAACTTCTCTTGAGAAGGAAATACCGGATAATGATGGCATACAAAAAGCTCAGGACTGTGTGCCTATGCAGCTGGTCTCAAACTGTGAAGAGACTCGGGTAGAAATGGAAGAAGGGGAAGAAGGCATTCAGAAAAAAGAAGAGTCAAAGAGAGATTCTGTAACTCAGAATGTGTCGTGTCCTGTGGAGAAAATGGATCTTGCTGCTTTCCCCCAAAACTCTGCTGCACCTCATGGACTCAATTCTGTATCTATTTTACATAGTTGTGAGCAATATGGTAACTTGAACTTCAGTAGTATGCAAAACAACACAGTCTTAGCTGAAAAAACCGTGTCAGGTACTGGAGGTGGAAGTGACAAAACTGAAAGTCAAGGTAACCCATCTTCAAAGGTGGATTTGTGCATTGGGGAAGCCACTAACATCACCTCAGCTGGAGATCGAAGCAGTGTGGAGAGAGAGATAGCAGAACAGCTAGCACAGGGGTTCTGGAGTGATATTCACAGCACAGATGCCTGTCAAATACATTTGCCACCTGCAGTTTCTAAAGAGTACTTGGAGCCAGTGTATTCGGGGAAAAAATCAGAGTGTCCGTGGCTGGGAATCAGGATCAGTGAAAGCCCTGAACCTTGCTCTCAGCGAACTTTTACAACACTGAATTCTGTCAACTGCCCCTTTATAAGCAACCTTAGTACTGAAGGATGCTCCAACACCTCAGAAATAAACAGTGGAGATTATGTTCAGGGACAGCAACAAGAACAGTGTCCTTATAACTATGTGATAAGTTTGGGAGAGGATTCAGAGACTGACACTGAGGGAGACAGTGAATCCTGTTCAGCAAGAGAACAAGAATGTGAGGTAAGAACATGCTGATGTATCCTTTGCTTCCCAGTCTCTTAAGGTCATCTTCAAAAATCGAATTCTGAGTCTTCTGTGTTTTGTTGGTTTGGGTTTTTTTTCTGTAGCTGCTTGTTTTTAAAGTCTGGAACTGAAACTTTAAATAACCATTCAGAGGTTTATATGGAAGGTCACTGTTAATTCAAGGAGACTGAATTGAAGTATGAAAGTATTTTTGGTCAGATGTTGAAGTGTTAGATGCTTACATATTAGATCTTGTTAAGATTTTTTCTGGAACAACTTTATCAGAAAAAGTTGTGAGTCTTAAGACATGAAGGTTCTTTCTTAGATTTTTTTTTCTTTTATCTGCTTCAGTTAGCTTTAAGAAAACTCTAAACTTCTTGGAACCTTTGTTTAATAGAAACTTACCAGTTTTCTTGGTTTTATTCTGAGCTGTGGAGTGAAGGTGGGAGAGATGACACTTCAGATTTAATGTGAAGTGAAAATTAAGTTTTCAAGCTGGCTTCAGGAGCTGTGTATTTAAGACTGTTTAATAATATCACCTTCTCCAACACTAAGGTTATTTTTGTTTCTCCAACTGCAGTAATTATTTGACACTTCCTTTCTTTGTTACTGCTTTGGTAGTGGTTTAGGCAGATACCATGCAAGAGTAGTCTAATCCTGAAAAAGATTTTGTGATATACCTGGAACAATTTCCATTTCAGTTCTTAAAATCATAAATTTGCATAGAACTGCATGATGGATCATTCTATGTTACGAAAATTCAGTTGTTCTTAAAGCACTAGGGTTTTTTTCTTGTCAAGATGCAGGGCCTTACTGAGACTGAACATAAGTGGAACCTGCCATCAATACAAAAAGCTGGAATGCCAGACAAAAGGCCAGAATTGGTGAAATACATTCTTTACCTTTATGTGACACAGAAGTAGATGGTATCATTGCTGAGGACAGTACTCTGTTTTTTTTTATTATTTTTTGCCCGTTTGTCACCAGTGGTTGCTAATCAGAGAAAAGATTTCTCTGTGTTCTTTTTAAAGTAAATTCGGGTCTTTGACCACAGCAAGGTAACATATTCTGCTACTTACTATACTCAAATGTAAGGATTAAAAGAAAGTGTCTTTAGTCAGATACTCAAAAAACATGGTGATTATTTTGTGAAGGTAAATACGGTTTTCGGTATTAATCAATACTTCGTGATCTCAAATGCTTTTGGAGCTCAGGTATACAACAGTAGCAAGAGCCGGGTCCTCTCTTTTCTCCAAAACTAAGAAATACAAGACAAATATTGTAACTTCTGTATTTTGAGGAAATGCCTGTTTCAGATGAACTTTTCCTGCAGAAAAAAAAGCGTAGGTATAAAAATGTATGCAGGATGCAGTCGTAATAGCAGCTTTGGGAAAAGTTTAGACTACATTAGTGAGTCTTGACACCTGCTTTGTGCCTCACCAAACTGTAACTTATCTTCTTAGAGTGTGTCACCTGAATATTTTCTGCACACACGAGTATCTTTCATCCTACTCTGAATATGCTTGTAAGGATCTAGTGTAAATATGGAAATACTCTATTGCACCTGTGCTTGAACTCCTGTAGTTGAACCCCCTGGATTTTATCCCATCATCTGATGGCTATGTTAGTTTGCTCTTGTCTCTGAGATGTAGGAGGAAGGATGTGTGTGTGGTAAAGAATGCTTAAAATGGAAAATTGACTTGTTGGTGTTTGTGTATATCAGTTCCACCTTGGATTTACAACTGTATCTTATATTCCAGGTAAAACTGCCATTTAATGCACAAAGGATTATCTCCCTTTCCAGAAATGACTTCCAGTCATTTCTGAAAATGCATAAATTGACTCCTGAACAATTGGACTGTATTCATGATATCCGAAGACGAAGTAAAAATAGAATTGCAGCACAGCGATGTCGCAAGAGAAAACTTGACTGCATACAAAATCTTGAATCTGAAATTGAAAAACTGGTATGTATAAATATTCATTGCTGTTGTCATGTCTTTCTCTAAACGTCTTGACTGGCTATCTGGCAGTAGTTTGAGAGTGAGGTGGCTTACTACTTTTTCCACTCAAGCTTAGAAAACTTTATCAGTGTTGTGTAACTTCTTGATAGCAATTCTAGATTTTTCTGAGCCTTGCTCTCAGTACACACACCCTTCCTTTGGTGGACTTGTTTCCATTCAAATAAAACATGCATCACGGCATAATTTCTGGTGAATGTTTCTGTAACCCATAAGCTTTGAATTGAATTGTACAGAATGATTTCCAGACTGTTATCCCACATTGTTTTCTGCCTCTTCCCCTTTCTTGCTTTGAGATTTTGTTCTTCAGCTCATGGTATTACTCATGATCAGGTTTGCAGTTACGCAACTGTTAGTTGTGTAAGTTCTGTTCTTGGAACATGTCAACATGGGCTGGCGAACTGTTTCCTGAGTCTTGAATGTTAAAAATTAGACCCTTGCAGAAAGGCAGAAGATACAGAAGAACTTGGGAAGTTGCTTGCCTTTTTAGCAGTTGCATCAAGATTGTAGCTGAGGAATTGATGCATCCAGATTTCTCTGCAGCCATCTGTTAATATATATTCTCCTCCTTAGGAAGACAATAAAAAAATAAATATGTAACTTAATAGAAATGTAGGTAATCCGAGGTTAGGATTATCCAAAAATAGCAATGGCAAGAAGATAATTGAGTGGCTTTTCAGAAAAATAAGTCTTTGTTTGACACTCTCATCTCACTTTCATAGTCGATCATACCATATGCATGAAATAGTTCAGTTGTTTAGGACTACTGTACTCTTATTCTTGTCTGTGGAGCATTTTAGGCTTGGTGTGCCTGAATTTGGTTATCTGCATCAGCTGGAACATAGCAGTCATGTTGCATCTTTTTTTACTTCAAAGTGAAAAGGAAAATAAAATTAGAGCCAAGTGCCTTGAACTGGAAACTTATTTTCCTGTGATCATCATCTTTTACTTCAACTACTCCAACTTCTGCAATGAGGAGGTAGGCTTTGAAGGAGGGCTTGTATGGCCATACAGCTCTGATGAGCTGGCAGAGCAGGTTGTGCTCAATGAAGAAGGTGCTCTGTGAGGGAGGCTAATCAGGTGACTGTATTAGTAATATCTTTAGTGAAGAGAGAAGTTGCATTTCTGCCATTTCAGAACTTTTTGCCTGGTTTTGTCATCATGTTGTCATTTCTGTTATGTAACTCTGTCAATATTTTGCAATACTTGGGCAGGGAATTAAAGGTTGATCTGCAAGATTAGACATGTGGTTGTTTAAGACACTAATAATTATAACATAATATCCTTTCTTCTGTGGACCTATGCTGGAACAGACTGAACCTCTGCTGTTTGACAGGTAACACTGTGCAAGGTCTAGATAATGAGTGTTGAGTCTTGAGAATTGTGAGGTGAGGTCTGAGTTATGAATCATCCGCTAGGCACAAACATGTTCCAGTCACTTTTTTTTTTTTCAACTGTGCCAATAAGTTTCTTCAGAAATTCCTGAAAAGACCCTGTTTGGAGCTGTTGAGCATGTCTGACAGCCAGAGATCATCAAATCTGTGTAAGTTGTACGCAAATACAGAAACATTAAGATCTGTTTAGGCATGATTTCCGGGTGGGTGGAAGAAAAGAGATGTCTGTGAAGGGCTATGTGTGGTACATCCAGGTTGCTTCATGCATGATGGCTGCTGCCTTGTTCCTGTTACTCTGGGTCAGTCGTGTCTCTGACCTGTAAGTTGTTGATCTTCTCAGGGTATCATCTGTAATGTGGCTTTGAGAGGGAATAGAATGGTTGTAGCTATAGTCTTGACAACTCTTGACAAGTAGATAATACTCTGTACTGCCTACTAGGCAACACTTTTTGGTAGAATTCCTCATCCTGGTTTTCAGTATGTGCAGCATGTTGTCTTGTATTAGTTTCTATTTGGTGTTGCTTCAGTTTTTTTCTGTCAGAAGATACTTGTGGTGTGTTTCTTGGAAAAGTCCTATATTTGGAACAGACTCACCCCTGCCTTACTAGAGGCTGGAGACCGACAGCTGGCAAGTAGTTTTGCTGACAAGGAGCTTGGAGTCTGCACCGACAGGAGGTTGAGCATGGGTCAGCAACATGTCCAGGCTGAAGAAAAGGCCATCAGTGTCCTGGGCTGCGTTAATGGGAGCCCAGCCAGTTGTTGGAGAGCAGTGGTTGTTACCTTGTTTTGGCACATGTAACACTGAATGTTTTGCTGAGTTTTCAACCCTCCCAGTTCCAGGAGCACATTGATAGACAGGAGGAAGGTTGGTTGAAGGCCACTGGGATGGCCAGGCCTGAAGTACTTGTCTGGCGAGAGGCAGAAGAAATGGGGCTTCTACCTGGAAAAGGGATGGGGAGACGTAATGGCTACCTGCCCATATCTGTGGGGCAGTCCTTGAGGTTATACAGCCCTTGGTAGTGGAAGATCTTCAGCTTCCTGGGGGGAGTACTTGACAGCAAGAGAACAAGAGACATTGTCATTACAAGGGGGAATTTCATCTGAATTTAAGGAAACTTTTTTCTTCCAGTGGGGACAGGTGGGCAACGAAGCAGTTCACCCAAAAAGGCTGTGCATGCCCTGTCTTTGAGGGGTTTGTGGCATGATGGAGCAAAGCCCTGAGCAGCCTGATCTTACCTGATCTGACTTTGTATTGAGCAGGAGGTCAGACTACAGACCTGCCGAGGTACCTCCCATCCCAAGTGATTCTGTAAAATTGGAAATACTGTGTTAAGTTCTACTTCTGTTGAAGAAAAATATTGTTAAGTGCTGAATCTGTTGTCTGGGAGAGTTATCTTTGATTATATCTCTTTATCTTCTGTACTGATAAAGTAATTTTTTTACCCCCCCATATAGCCTTTGCTTGTTGACCTTTCAGGTGAATCTGGGTGTTCTTGTTGGTCACTAATGTTCTGTATTTGAGAATACACAAGGGCTACTTAAGGAGATGTTGACTTGTTAGAAACAGCTCTTTCAGAGAACCTGTGTATATTCACATTCACTTTCTCCTGTACAAGTGGGATAACCCTGCCTGAGCAGGGAGGTTGGACCAGATGACCCACTGTGGTCCCTTCCAACCTGACACGTCCTGTGATTTTTCACTTCAAAACTTTTAAAATGAGGGTACTTGTGAGGGGGAGCAGAGTAGAGGACAACTGGTCTCAAGAAGCACTACTTTGTTGAAGATTCTGTAGCTGAGGAGGAGGATATGTCAGTGATCCAAGAAAAGTGTAATTGAGATCTTGTTATATATATTGTAGCAGGGTGAGGTGTGTGAACTAAGTACATTCTTTACCAGAAGATTCAAAAGAGCTCTCTGTTTATTATGACCTCAAAACTAACTGACATTACTTTGTAGTATTAATATAATGCTGCTAAAATAAAACAATAATATTTAAATGTATTAACCTGTCAACAACTTCAGAAGGGGGAGGTGAGCAATTTACACTGGAATGACTATTTCTCAATGTTCATGTTTTTTTTTAAACAGCAGTCCAGATAATTTCATCAGTCCATAATACACAGCTGAGTACCTCTGCATACACAAAGGGTATTTAAAGTGATTTTAGATTAGGTGATCTGCCTAACAGAATGGAAAATATTATTCTGATAAGTATTGAAGAACACCTGGAGGACAATGCAGGCATCAGCCACAGCCAGCAAGGCTCCATGAGGGGAAAGTCCTGCTTGTCAAACCTGGTTTCCTTGTATGACAGGGTAACCCACCCAGATGATCTAGGAAAGCCAGTAGGTGTAATCCTCTTGGACTTCACCAAAGCTTTTGACAGGCTCTCCCAGGATCCTTCTGAACAAAATGTCCACAGCTGGATAAACACACCATGTGGTGGGAGAGCAGTTGGCTCATGGGTCAGGAACAAATGGTGACAGTGACTGGGGTGACATCAGGCTGGGGTGGGGTCCTGCAGGGCCCTGCATCCCTGGTGGGGTTCTGCAGGGCTCCATCCTCGGCCCTGCGCTCCTCATCATCTTCATTAATGACCCGGACACAGGACTCAATGGAACACTCAGTAAATTTGCCAATGACACTAAATTGGGAGGAGTTGTCAACTTCCCCGAGGGCTGAGAGACCTGGACAAATTGGAGACTTGGACAATCACCAACCGTGTGAAGTTTAACAAGGGCAAGTGCCAGATCCTGCACTGGGATGGGGCAACCCTGGCTGTGTGTATGGACTGGGGAATGAGAGGCTGGAGAGCAGCTGCAGAAAGGGACCTGGGGTTCCTGGTCCATGGCCAGTTGAACATGACTCAGCAGTGCCCTGGCAGCCAGGAGGGACATCCATGTCCTGGGGGGCATCAGGCACAGCATCGCCAGTCGGGTGATCGTCCCGCTCTGCTCTGCACTGGGGCAGCCTCACCTTGAATATTTTGTGCAGTAGTGACATTAAGCCACCAGAGAGCATCCAAAGAAGTGTCATGAGGATGAGGAAGGGTCTGGAGGGGGGAAACCTCATGAGGGGTTACTGTGGGAGTTTGGTCTGTTCAACCTGGAGAAAAGGAGACTGAGGGGAGACCTCGCTGAGGTCTTCAGCATCCTCAGGATGGGCAGGTGCCAATCTCTTCTCTGTGACTAGTGACAAGACTTGAGGAAACGGCATAAAGCCAAGTCATGGGAGGTTTAGGCTGGATATTAGGAGAAGCCGCTTCCCTCAGAGGGTGGCTGGACACTGGAACAGGTTCCCCAGGGCAGTGGTCACAGAGCTAAGCCTGACAGAGCTCAAGAAGCCTTTGGACAACGTTCTCAGGCACAAAGTGTGACTCAGGTGTCCTGTGCAGGCCCAGGAGCTGGACTTGGTGACCCTGATGAGTCCTTTCCAGTGTGCTACATTTTATGATTAACAGCTGCTCCCAGGATGCTGACAAGTAGAAATTTATTCACAAAGTTCTCTTTCTACTAATTTTAGACAAAAAGAACTGGCAACAACTCTTCTTCTTGCCAAATGCTGCCTAAACTTAATCAGTTCTTCCCAAAAGAAGTTGTAGAGGTTGCAGTATGAGGTGTCTCTGCTAAAGGGGATGTGAGGAGGAGCGAAAATAATAAAACTTTCCAGGAGTGAATTGACATAGCAGTAGTTGTAACACACAGCCCCTATGATTGAAACTTGAAAACTGTTTAAAGCTTTGTGTGTCTTCGAAATTGTATCTTCTTTTAATTAATTAATTACAGAATTTAAAATGTATGTGTTGCAACATGTTTGGGTTTGGGTCTTTGTCCTTTTCATTCAGCTTCTTCATGATGGTCTTGCTTGTTCGCTGTCCTTCTTTGCTGTTTCCTCATTTTTCTTTATTCAAAAAGTTGCTTGTTTCCATGATTAGACTTCTCAGTTATCAGTGTCTTTTCATTGTCAGCCAGTTGTATCAGAAGCTGCAGAAAAATTCACAACATTGAAGCAAAAAAAATAAAGCTTGATTTAATGAAGGCTATTTTTTTTCTACTTGATGTTTATTAGTGAGTTGCCTGTTTGTTGCCATGTGCTTGAACAATCCTGCTACATTGTCTCTAGGTTGTCAGTTCTTCTGCACATCTTCTTTCTTTACCTTTCTTAAATTTTCTGTCTTATTTAGAAACTGTACTTAACTCCATTGTTTGTCCTACAGTGGACTTGGCATTTCTCGCGAATGATACTATTCACCTAGTGGAATAGTATCAATAATTAAAATGTGATGTTTGATTTTCAACATTTCAATTTTAAAATACAGATCTCTATGAAGAGTGCTTAATGTTTTGTTGACTCACTGGTAATGTTTTAAGTGTGTTACCCTGTAGAACTAGGAATATGTTTCAGGAATATTTACAGTAAGTGCAACTATGTTTCATTTGTTCAATAACTACAAATTACTCCTTTGCCAGCATGAGTTTGGAAGAAGCTGTGTATCTGAAAAACCGTATCAAATAGCTGAGTTGATGATGCTTCCAGAGAGGTTAGGATTGGCCTTTTGATATGTTTGATTGTGTTCCTGTTTACTTTCTTAATGCCAAATTACTTCTGTTTCAGCAGACCAGAGTATTTAAAGTCTTGGTTTAGCTTTGATAGGAGCTTAAACCCTAGTTTTAATGTTAAAATGTAGACTAAAATACTGTTTTTCTTTTTGCAGCAAAATGAGAAGGAGAACTTGCTGAAGGAAAGAAACCACATTTTATCAACTCTGGGTGAGACGAAGCAGAATTTGACTGGACTTTGCCAGCAGGTGTGTAAGGAAGCAGCCTTGAGTCAAGAGCAAATACAAATACTTGCAAAATATTCTTCTTCAGATTGTCCACTCTCATTTTTGTTCCCGAAAAGAGAACAAACAGCTGCATCTGATAGTGAGCTTGTGGTGCCAGCATCTGTAGAATCAGCAAATGGTCTTTCAGGTGTAACACCTACAGCTGAGCAGAGTTCCTGTTATCAGTGTGTCAAAAGCGTATGTGAGGCCACGTATGATCAAGTACAAGAGCTGCATCCAGCTTCTGCCAGAACATTGGAGCAAACGTCGCTCGTGGAGCAGTGTGGACAGAGCAGTGGCATCACAGACTTTTGCCAGCAAATGACTGACAAATGCACTACAGATGAGTGAATTTCTCCTTCCCATTACCAGCCTCTCAACATTGCAACTAGAAGTGGGATTGAGCATTATTGGAAAGTAACTTACTAAGTGAGAGAAAAGATAAAAGTTTAATCTTTTGAAACTACATTGATAATTACATGGTCACCATTATTACTTGGCAAGCTTTGGGTTTGCTCTGTGTAGTTCCAGAACATAATTTGTGTATGACAGCCTTGGAGCTTTTTCTGTGTGGTGATGCCGAGGAGGGTTCAGGAAAGCTGTTGGAAAGTATAAAGTCCATGCACAGGTGCTTATTTGTGAGGAAGTTTTGTTCATGTATAGAGCAGCCTGTACTCTGATTTATGCCACAGTACTTAGTGCCACTCTGCATTTTAAGGAAAGCCTCCTGACAGCTGTCTATGCACAATGACTTCTATACCTGGAATTCTTCTAAGACTTCTTTTTTCCTGGTAAACAAACCTTAAGAAGCAAATATAGCTCTGTAAATGTTCGTTTTGTAGATGGGTTAAGTAACATGACAGGATGAGGAGATTCTGGCAAGTACACTCTGGAATAGCTCCTTGCTTCCTGCTGTTCCCCTCCCCATCCCAGAGAGGACTTTTACTGAATTAAAGTAGTACTAGGCTACTACTACTAGTAGTAGAATTGATTAGTAGTAGGCTTTTATTGAATAAGTGCTTTTGTCTTGTCTCTCTAGTACAGAATTAAAAGAACTGGAGCAGCAGAGGTGCTGCCACATACTGCTCTCTTCCCTAAATTTAGTGGGAGGAATAAAAACGTACTGTGGAAGGCAGACATCTGAAACTGGTGCAGTTCTTGGATAAGTGTGCATTGGATCCTCTGGCATCTGAATCCCATGGGCTTATTGAAACTCACTGCTGTATCGTGACTTACTGTCCTAGCACCTTCAAGCTTGCTGCTTGTTTGTGGCAAGTTGGAATCAAAGTATTGTGAAAGTCTAAGGACAGACTTTTTTTTTTAAGGTATTAAGACGCCACTTTTTTTTCTTTCAGTGCCTAACTGCCTAAAGTAAGTTACAAATATATTTGTTCTCTGATGACTGGGACCAGTAAAGTTCTATTTCAGAATCTTAGTCTTCAGGATACTTTATGGCTAAACCTGTAGTACATTTTCAATGGCTTGTGCTATTAGCATAGATACATAAAAAGTTTATTGAAGAAATGAGCTGGAGATATTTCCTTTATTACTTTGTGAAGGAGAAATTCAGCTACTGAAAATAATCCCCATTTTCTAGATTTTTACACAGCAGTGGATGCATATTGTATACCAATGATGCTTTGTTATTTAGATGTTATTCTCACACCAGAACTAAGTATTGAACCTCACCACAGAAAACTTTGGGTTTGCTGGTTTACAAAACATGAAGAATCTTGTACAAGCCAGTGGAATTCTTCATTTCCTACCTCAGAATGTATATTAGCTTTTTGTGTCTTTGTGTGCATGTACAGTAGGCAGTAACTAAGTAAAGGCCCTTGTAAATACTGCTTTGCAGTTTTATCTTGCAGTGAGACAAAACTTGTTCTTGGCAAGGCTCTATTTTTTTTCCTCTCCCCACCATCCATAGGTAACATAGCATTAATAAATACAGTAAGCCACTTATTTAAAACAGAAATTTAAAAATTGACAGATTTCAACAGGACTTCTCATAACCAGCACGTAATACAAATGACTACACTACCTCACCTATGGGATTGAAAGTTGATTCAAATCTCCAGTGAATCCTTGGATTTTCATCATCTATCATTACTTTTTTAAGGGAAAAAAATATGCTGATGGAGCATAGCTTGTATAAATCACAAGGCCTGCAGTAATTGAAATTCAGAAATAAATACATGGCAGACATTATGG
The DNA here is from genome assembly GCA_013397115.1 of Edolisoma coerulescens. Taxonomy (NCBI): domain Eukaryota; kingdom Metazoa; phylum Chordata; class Aves; order Passeriformes; family Campephagidae; genus Edolisoma; species Edolisoma coerulescens. The sequence continues at coordinate 132,759 of VWZW01007326.1, read as the reverse complement.
TAATTGAATTGAAATTCTTTTAAATTACTATCATTGAGATATGTTGATCCTGTATGTGTATTACTTTATGAAGCTCTCTGGGCTTTTTCTCCTGTTTCTGTAGATTCCTGGTTAATTTAATCCTGTCTCCCTCCCAGGCTGCCACCCTGGGCAGCATTTTGCTCTTATTGTCTCCATTTTATTTAAAAAGCAAACCAAAAAGAAACAATCAAGGGAAAAATTGAAAGCCCCAATTAAACAAAGTTACTGTTCATAACTACTATCACTTTTAAAGCTGGTGATATTCTGAAATGACGTGGACAATGGCATTAAAGCATTGTCCTAATAGTGCATGTACTTGGAAATGGAATTCCTTGGGGTAAATCCTTGTTTTAAGGAGGTGGAGCATCTTTGTAGGGAATGGCTGGCTGGGAGCTTATCCAGTGGCCCGAAGCCTTGACACACTTGGCTGCAGATGTTGGAAAACAAGGTCAATGATGACCAAGTGTGAGGCTGGAATATCCCTAAAGAGTTGTGCTGCACTGCTGCAGTCTGGGCATCAGCCACAACCTGAATTCCACGTAGCTGATGGTGGAGGGATTCCAGGGCCGGAATCATGGCAGTTATCGACCTATGATAAAAGTAACATCATGTTTTTAAACCTGATATGAACTTGATGAAGTTTGAGGGTAGGTTTTTGCCTGACCAGCTGCATCTAAATAATTTGTAAAATATTTATTTAATACCATAGACCTACAAGTTGCATGTTGACTTCTATAGCCTATATCATCAACTTGCAAATGTTATGAATGAATGACAATTTTATGATACAGAATTCTCAGGAAAATGTTTTTGGAGTTTGGTTTTGTTTTTTTTTTTCCTCCAGTAAAGAAATACTCGATTTTGAAATTGTAAAATACTTTGTTAAAGCATGTTTTAAAATACTTTGGACAGATTGTCTTAAAGCCATAAGGGTATGATGGCATACAGATTGTAAAATAAACAGATAATTACAACAGTTGATTTTGTATTTTTCATAATTCAGTATTTTCTAAGACTACAATAAAAACCACTATCCTTTCTACAAAGGCTTTTCTATTTTGTATAAGTCTTCTGCTGTGAAAGTCTCTACTGGTGTATTATTCATTTATGTAGTACTGCTCAAACAGTTCTGAAAACAGTAGCAAAGTAGTCTCTATATAGTAAGTTTAATAGGCCCAAACCACTAGCTTAGCATTCTTCAGACAAAGCTGAAATCTCCTAATAATGCAGAGTGGTAATTGTACCAAAGTTGGGTATCTACTAAATTACTCAAGATATTTCATCGGTAGTGTGTATTTGTTCTATTTATCTTCTTTTTAAATTGCATATTCTTAAATACATGAATATTCTTTTCAACCTACTGAAGATTAAATTTGCTGTGTGGAAGACCTGCTGTTTCACATGAATGGCAGAGTCAAGATAGTCAGAATTTAAAATAAAAACCCTAAAAATGGTTAACAAATAAGTAATGAGTGAGAATAATACTGCAGTACAAGTAAGTTGAGTATATTTTTTTAACTTGGGAAATAACATTTAAGGTTTTCTTGATCTGTTATATGATAATAGTCTAGTAAGAATTCAGTATGATACTTCCACAAGGTTTCCTAATTTTTTACAATCTACTATTTCATATTTACTGTGGAAGAGGAGGAGATGGAGGGGAGAGACTTGGGAAGAAACAAGACACTCAGTAATCAAAGTAGCACCCCAGGATCTGTATATATCCAACTTCATTAACTTGCTGAAGGCCATAAGTCTCAAGCTTTCAGGGGAACTGACGTGATTTTGTTTAAAAGTATTTGGTGATGAGAGATACTCAAAAACTCTAAATTATATTGCAATTTTATTTCTCAGCCCAGTGGTAATAAATCAGAAGATATATTTCATGTCCGCCTGGCAACATTTGGGACTTTTTCAGGTAATGATATAGGAAATAAGGAAGGTTTTCAGTGAACAGCCTCTATTGGTTCTGAGTTTTCAACCTTCAAATCTGAATAGGTCCCAAAACTGAGGCTATACAGATGGCCCCATGAGAACAAATTGTTACTGGCTTTTAGCTCTCCTGAGCAGCCTGTTGACTTCAACCAACACTGGGGCTATGTGCTTTCCTTCACAAGGAAAGATTGCCTTTCTAGTAGGGCATATCCAAAATTTAAATGCAGTCTTTAAAACTAAATAGGGCACAGGATTACTCTCACAAAAAAGTCCATGGAAGGAAAGGTTTTGTTCCTGTTTACCTCGCCTGGGCAGCCTGCCATCTATACAAAAAACACTGGGGCAAGGTGCTCTCCTTTCCCAGGAAGGCTGTTTCACCCCCTTTCCCCCCTACACATTTGGACACGACTGCTCAATCGAATACATCCAGGAAATGATCCCACACAAGGCGTTCCAGGACAGAAAACAGTTGCTGGCCTTTTTCTCTGTGAGGCAGTCTCTCATCTGCAACTGCCACACTGGGACACGGTGCTTTCCTTCCCAGGTAAAAGCACTGTCATCGTTTTTCAGGAGCTTCCAGCCAAAATTTGCCTACCACTCCAATATTGAATTTGTCCTAGGACTGACCTAAGAGAGAAGGGTGCCAGGACAGAAAGGTCTTTATCTCCACGGGGCAGACAATCATCTGCAGGGTGAGCTTGTTTGTATTTCCAAGGAACGGTAAAGCGATTCACATTCGGGACACTAGCTCTGACAAATGGATCCAAGCTGCAAAGGCAAGAAAAGTGTTGCTGGTCTTTATCTCCCCGGGCTAAGTTATTGTCTCCTACTGAAACACAGGGTCTTGGTGCTTTCCTTCCCATGTAAAAGAACTGTTGTCCTCTTTCAGGATACCTCCTGCAATTTTGAATACATCCATGGGTTGCTTGCACAAAAAATGTTTTATGACAAAAGGCTCTTACTGGCCTTTACCTCCCCTTGGAGGCCTGTGATCTGCAGCAGTGACACTGGCACTATGTTCTTTATTTCCAAAGGAATGGTACTGTCACTCACCTCCTGGACCCCACTTTGGAAATTTCAGGCTAAGCTCAAAAATTGAGTATGTCCAAGGCTTGCTCCAACACAACAGATGCCAGGCTAGAAAGCTGTTGCTGGCCTTCACCTCCAGTGGGCAGCCTATGATCGGCACTTAAAAACTACTGGCTCTCCAGGTTTTCCTTCCCATGGAACAGCAGTTTACCAGCCATAAGATGAAGGTGAATGCTGCTAGAGCGTGATGTGAATTAAGGGTTGCAAATGGAATCTGAAGGCTAGACAAACTTCTCTGTCCTGGCACATTGCTTTTTGCCAGTACTGACAATTTCAGCATGAGATCTGCACACTGCCTTGCTTATAGAGAATCAGAACACATTTACCTCTTTTGCAACTACACTGCCACCATCGTGTGGAGCTGAGCAACCGTGACGGGGGAAGGCAAAACACACCGCAAGCTTTTGGCTGTGGCACTGTTAGTGTGGGAGCAGTTAGTAAACTGTTTGGGATCTTGGCTCTGTAAGAGGGAAAGTATGGGAAGGTACATAGAGAAGGAAACTGAATAGCACCAGGGTGTGCACAGGCTGCAAGTGGAAGGTGATGCCCAGCCCTGTCTTTTCGTTCTAGGACCTTATTTTGGGGGATTTTGGAGATTTCAAATTGGCATGTGGACTCACCAGACTGTAGGAGTATGTGACCCTACATACAGCTGGCAAGAACAGTGCATAGCCCTAGTGTTTGTGGTGCACTGACGGGCAGTGAGGAGAAGGGGAAGTCCAGCAATTGCATCTTTGCTGGTACATTTTTCTGTGTGAGCTGTAGCTGTTTAATTTCCTGTGTCCACAGCAGCTATCCCAAAAGCCCAGTGAAGTCCTTTTGGGTCCTTGAAACACGCTCTCCTGAGCTAATCTATGCCCAGGACGTCCAGAGCCTCTGGGCCAGTCACAATGGGGTGATTCTGCCATTTGTTCCCAGTCAGGCTCTCTTCAGCTTCCAGCACATTTGGGATCCCCCTGTCACCCCAGAAATACAGATGGATTCTGCCCCTACATATCTTGATGGCATCAGGGTACATTGTGCACGTGTCAGTTAGAGCCTTATATCNGCAGCTATCCCAAAAGCCCAGTGAAGTCCTTTTGGGTCCTTGAAACACGCTCTCCTGAGCTAATCTATGCCCAGGACGTCCAGAGCCTCTGGGCCAGTCACAATGGGGTGATTCTGCCATTTGTTCCCAGTCAGGCTCTCTTCAGCTTCCAGCACATTTGGGATCCCCCTGTCACCCCAGAAATACAGATGGATTCTGCCCCTACATATCTTGATGGCATCAGGGTACATTGTGCACGTGTCAGTTAGAGCCTTATATCTGTGCCAGGCCATCGGATCCACACAGTCCAATTGATCCGATTGTCCTTTTCCTCCACCTGGCAGGAGACAGGGCCCCTTTAGTTCTGGTAGGTCATGGTAGTCACTGCTCACTTCTTGTAAACATGAACTGGAAGTCCCTTCAAGAGGATCAGAAGTAACATCAGCCCTCCTATTCTGTCTGAGGACCTGCCCACAAGAAACCGGAAAGGCATTTCTCCTTGAGGCATTTCCTGCCGCGATTGTTCTTCCCATCAGCTCACATACCTGTGCTGCCAGGGCAGAGGTGGGTTTTCCATCCCACTTCTTCATGTCCTCTCCATAGTCATGCAGGTAAAACCACAGGTTACTTGTGGTGTGTACCCTCTCTCTCAAGCAGGAGGTTCCTGCTCCCAATAGCAGAGACTCCAGACTCTACTGGTGGGGTGTGGGACACCTCTTCTTTTAATTGCTGGTAGCCCTCTTTAAATCGCTGCAGGTCCTTGGACAGTCTTCCCATGGACAAGACACAGGCCTGGGTGTGGTTGGGGGGTGTGGGAGGAATACTTCATATAGCTGAAGTTTGATAACTATTCTTTGTTCTTCTTTCCATGACATCACTGCCAGTGACTTGGCATATGACACTGGCATGCTCTGTGAGAACTTCTGCCACACAGTTTGTGTACGCTGGACTTCATCTGGCTTTAAAGGGGATTGCTCATTATTTGAATCCTTATAGATTATCTCCAGCACAGCTAATTCTCTCCAAGATACTGGGTACCTTGCTCCATGGTGTTCCACTTGTCTCGGTGCACTACTACATCCTTGAGAGAATGCCTTTCCCTCACACTTGACAGGAGTCGCCTCCAGAGCCTGAGAGTTTCTGTCCTCTTCCCAATGCCCCGGTCAATGTTCACATCCCAGGAAGGGATCCCAGTTGCTTGGCTTCACTACCATCCAGCTGCAGATCGTGGGCCGGGATATCCCAGCACTGGAGCAGCCAGGTCACCAGGTCAGCTCTGTGGGGTGGCTGAAACCTTTTCACGCATCACACATCTTACAGCTCACCCGGGGACATGGATCAGGTGATTTTCTCTGGCCCTGCCTCCTCGTCCTGTTCTGAGGGCCCTGCTTTGTCATCCCTCACTAACTGAACTGATCTTGTCTTGGATTCCTTCTTCTGTGCAGGGCTGACTGCTCCCAGCCCAGGTTGTTCCCCTGGTTCAGCTGCAGTTGGTGTGGCCACGGTGCCTGTTGCTCTGTTTCTTCCTCCTCCCCAAGGGTGCTCTCTACTGACCAACAGTGTCCAATAAAGAGTAGCCA
>VWZW01007326.1:41327-126841 GCA_013397115.1 Edolisoma coerulescens | reverse complement strand
TGACCAGTGGCTCTGGACCTAATATAGCAAATGCTGAGATTAAGTTTGTTTCCAGCCCACTCTTTTGTGGGTTGTGCCCTCATTGTGCCTCACACTGGGAGCCAAGTAAGGCTGTCTTGGTTTAGGAATTGGTAAGGAATTGATAATTAGTACCTTGGTTTAGGTACTTCCAGTGCTCCCACTGAAACCACTCCAAACTATGAGCCACTTGTTCACTTCTTCCCTCTCCTCTTCCTCCCCCTCCCCAAGGCAGGAGAACTGGGGGCACAAAAGGTAAAGATCACGGGTTGAGATAGGAACTGGAAAACAGCAATGAGAGAAAAAAATTAACAGCAAGAGCAACAGTATCAATGAGAACTGTGACAGCTCCCCCAGCTCCACTTGACACTCACCTGTCACTCCCAGACCTTGTCCAGCATCCCTCTCCAGCTCTCTTACAGGCTTTCGTCAGGTCCTCTTCAAGATACTGAGATCAGTAACATTTTTAGCACAGAAAGATCAAATCTGTCACTATTAAATCATGAAACTACGACAATAGTATTTCAAATATCTAAACTATGATTTATGTAGGCATATAAATTCCAGTGTTTATTCTGTTGTGTTCACTCCAGAAATGCAGCTTTAAAAGATGATCTCTGACATATTGGAATAGTCAACCAGAGCCAGCCCCCACATCATTTCCTTCACTCCCTTCCTAAAGGAACGAAGCTTACCAAGCTGCACTGCAACAACTCCCCGACAGATGAGTTTATTGAAGCAATTTTTAAAAGCAGGTATTTCTGAGTGTGCTCCATCAATCCCAACTGTTAAAAAAAACAACTATCCAGTGTCCCAAGGAAACGTGCATGTTACAAATGGTATGTTTTTAATATACTCATTTATACCACATGACATAAGCATAAATTCTTCAGTATGCAAATTAATTGCTACAGTTCCCCTAAAAAAAGTTGGGCAAACATGGAGAATAGCTCTTAACCCAAGGCTATTACAGCTGTCCACCTGCCTTGGACCCCAAGATCAAGTCACTAGTGTTCTGATGTATATCAACAGATTTTGGAAGTGGTTTTTCACTTACATTTAAATTAAATGCCTTGGGTTTTTTAGGACTATACTTAGATGATACTTAGTGGGAAATGTAACATTTGAATATTTACTACAATATAAATACTTCAAAGGTGCTTTTCACCTTCATTTTGCTCCATATCTTTAGCCACACTAACCTGAAGAAATAGGTTCCATGAATGACATTACAAAACAAAAGCAAAAAACCAAAGCAAACAAAAAACCCAAACCCAACCTGGCCCCCCCTGCCCATTCCTGACAACTTCAGCAACTTAGAAAAGGAAGGAGGGTCCAGAATTCAGAGGTAAACAATTCAGCATTGATCCAGATCTTCCTTTTGAAGAACAGTCTTAAGAGTTCCATATTCTGCATGCAAATCACTTTTTAGCTACTCCACTTGGAGTGCAGCACAGCTGCTTTTTAAAGGTCAGAATCCACTTCAATGTGTCCCTACTCTTCAACTCATGTGACTTTTCACATATTTGAATGTTTTACCAGCCCTTTTGACCAATAATACGATCATTTTATTGTCAAAATAAGTATTTTTTAGCAAATGAAAAGCTCATTGCAACAGTACAACATCTCTATATCCAGTGTGAAAGCAACATGGTGGTATAAATATATGCATACATTGTATTACACAGAATATATTACACACATTCCAGTTAACCATGGAACAATTATTAACAGGAGTAGATGACCATTGATCATGGGCACAAAGTATTTTTGTAAACAAGATTTTGAGAAACATGAAGGGAAATCTGGTTTCTGGAAAGATGACAACCTTGGGATTCCATTTCTGTTTTCAATGATGTCAATGATTTTTATTTTTAAGGATGCTGTATATAAGAATGCACTTTGTATTAAAACAAAGATCAATACTTTACAGTTTAAGAAACTTTACATATGTACATAAATTACACATCAGGAATGGTTTTAAAGCTCAAAATGAGTTGTGGGAAAAGTCTATTTTCCTTCTATTAGAATCTTGAACTCTTTTACATTGTGATCATTTGCAACAGTAATGGCATGATCCAGGGCTCGGATACTTGCTAGAAGCTTTATGATCTGCTTGATGTGCTCCCTAAAAAAGAGGCAGGAGAAGTCAATACAGAAACAGAACAATCAATGACGTGGATTAATTTTCCAACAGAAGACTACATTATGGAGCCATATATTTCATATTCCTGCTGCAGATTTATTATATTTGCTTAATGAGGGTAACGGCATTTTGTTAAAATTTGATTTGTTAAATGCTGGAAAAAAGCAGAAGGACAGAAGATAGAAATCAAACCTATCAAAACCTGCTATGAAAACAAGGATAATTGGATATTTCTCTTCCAATAAAAATTTTTACCAGGTTATCATATCACCTGGTAAAGAAAGTTCTTTGAAATTTAGAAACATGCCACCAGAAGAAGAGAGTTCAAAAACTTAAATAAACTTAAATCCCAAACTGTAACACTGAAACACAGGACTGTACCAAGACTGGAACACTGTTCATTCCTGTGCTGTTGCTGTTCCCATAGCATCTCAGGTTACTTGGCCAGCAGTAACATGTCTAATTCAAACTTCTAATTAAGCTGATCATTGGATTCAAGTAAAACGACTCTTGGAACTCAGGCAAAACAGGTTCATCTAGTTGGTTGTGTAAATAGTCAGAACTTTTGAACTGTATACAAAAGACAGTTTGCAATTTAGAAGCCACTATGCACGAATCAGCAACAGGCTCACAAGGTGAAACAGTCCAAACATGGTAGCTACAAAATTTGGCAGAATCATAGAATGCTTTGGGTTGGGAGGTACCTTAAAGCTTATCTCATTCCAACCCCTTGCCATGGACAGGGACACCTTCCAGCAGACCAGGTTGCTCAGAGCTCCATGCAACCTGGCCCTGAGCATTTCTAGGGATGGGAAACTTCTCTGGGCAACCTGTGCCACGGCCTCACTACCTTCACAGCCAAGCATTCCTTCCCAATATCTAACCTAAATTTCTCCTCTTTCAGGTTTAAAGCCACTCTCCCTTGTCCTGACAGTATCTGCTCATACAAAAAGTCCTTCTCCCTGCTTTTTATAAACCCCCCGAAGAATCCAGGACACTAAGGAGCAGTGCAAAATATCAGTGTTTCAGTATTTCCAGCAGTTGCTGTTTTCAGACACCTTAAAAATATCCCCATCTACCACAACGTAACATTTCTAACACCTGAATTCAAAGAAGTTTCCAAAGACACACAGCAGGATGGAGAGAGTTACCCATGTTTGCATGCATTGGCAAAAAAGTACAAATCACAAGAACTGCAACTGCTTTAACTCAAAGTAAGTTACCTTGCATTTCTCTTCTCTACATCAGAGCAACCAATGCTGTTTCTGTAAATTGTATCAGCCAGGTGAACGAGATATCTACAGAAGTTCTCTAGCTGAGAAATAGTCTTGTCTCCTGTTAGATTAGTGAACCACTGTTTAGGGAAGCAAGCAATTACCTAGGAAAAATGGGAAAAAGGAAATTAAACAGAATGTAACAAAATTTTTAAAAGCTATGTAACATGACTTGTCAAGTCTGCCTAGTAAGACTGCAGTGACAAGGCTGAACTGAGTGAAAAAATGAGAAAACTAGAAAAGAACCCACACCAAAATCCAAGCAGTAAAGCACTGAAACCCACAGTATACCTAATCCACCTACAGGCATGAGCCAGAGAAGATTCTTTCTTTAGTCTGTATACTAAAAAAAAAAAAAAAATCTATTTTTCACTGACAGTACAACTTTTGAGATATCAAAGCCAAGATTTCATAGGCAATGTCAAGTTTTAACTATATTTTCCTTTCAGCTGAAATCAATTACTATGAACATTGTTTGATTTTACTTACACTTTGAGCTTTCTTAATGCTGTCCTCTCCATACTCTGAGTTTTGAAAAGCCATGAGAATATATCTATTTAGCAACCCATCTATGGACAGCTCCTGGAGAGTTTTGTTTGACAGGATTCCATACCACTGGAGAAAGTTTCCCAATAACTGAAAATACAACACGGGGAAAATAACTATTCCAAAATGTACTGAAAACAGAGAGTTGATCAAACACATCAAACATTTTAAAATATTTAATGCTTTAAAATGTTTTGCAAACCTATTCAGAATACTGTCTCCCTTGCTGCTGCAATTTAAATAGAAAATTCCAGAGAAGAGTCCTGTTTGTGTGATCATAGTCGGCTATCATGATGGAGTGTGATCATGATGTTGTTCAATCAACATCAGTCTCTAGTTTTCTGTTTAGCTGGGAGTTAATTTTCTTCACAGTCTTTTATTGGAAATAAACTAGGATAGCCGTAGCTTTCAGCTCCCCCATTCCCCAAAAGTAGTATATCTTATTCTGACAAGCACAAAGACATAAAAAACCTGGGGCGAGTAAGCTAAGTAACCCCATAACATTCAAGCTGAAATGATGGTGCTTCCACTTGACAACCTTTTCATCTACAAAACCAACTAGGTTGGAAAAGACCTCTGACATCAAACCCACTCTTTGACCAAACACCACCTTGTCAAGTAGACCAGAATATGGAGTGCCACGTCCATCTTTCCTTAATGCCTCCAGGGATGTGACTCTACCACCTCACTAGGCAGTCCATTCCCATGGTTCATTATCCTTTCTGTGAAAAAATTCTTCCTGATGTCCATCCCAAAGCTCTCCTGGCACAGCTTGAGGACAGTTCCTCTCATCTTGTTGCTGGCTGCCTGGGAGCAGAGCCCAACCCCATGTGGCCACACCCCAGTGTCAGGCAGTGATAAGGTGTCCCCCCCACCACCTCGTCTTCTCCAGGCCAAACAACCCCAACTCCCTCAGCTGCTCCTCATAAGATTTACCCTCTAGACCTTTCCCCAGCTCCATTCCCATTTTTGGACATGCTCCAGCCCCTCAATGTCCTTCCTGAATTGAGGGGCCCAGAGCTGGACACAGCATTCGAGGTGTGGCCTCACCAGGGCCCAGCACAGAGGGACAGTCACTGCCCTGGTCCTACTGGACACACCATTGCTGGCACAGGCCAGGTGCCCTTGGCCTTCTTGCCCACCTGGGTACACCTGGCTCGCACTCAGCTGCTGTTGACCTGCACCCCCGGGGCCCTTCCTGCCCAGCAGCTTTCCAGCCACTCTGCCCCCAGCCTGCAGCTCTGGGGTTACTGTGAACAAAGTGTAGGGACCCAGCACTTGGCCTTCTTGACCCTCATCCCACTGGCATCATCAATCCAAGGTCCGTCTTCAGAGCCTTCCTGCCCTCCAGCAGATCAACACTCCTGCCACACTTGGTGTCGTCCACAAATTTACTGAGGGTGCACTTGATCCCCTCATCCAGATCATCAGTAAGGATATAAAACAGGACTGGGCCCAAAACTGAGCCCTGGGAGACACCACTAGCGACCAGACACACCATGAGAAGAGGGCACAGTGTGTTAGCAAAGACTAAGAATCCAGAATTAGAGTTTTTGCAAATGAAGTTGAAGCAGTTTCCATCTACCGTTTTCCACAAATTTGAGGAGGATTTTATGGCTACACTGTCTTAGACCAAAGATTTACCAGACGTAGTTACTGACTTACCTTAACAGAGGACCAAAACTGACGTTGGAAAAACAAATATGGACCAGAGTTCTTGTTTTCTAAGATGCTGGAAAGTAAGAAATTTCTTTAATGAGCAACCAAGACCACACCACTGTCCTGAATTTGCTGGCTTTTTCCTTCCAACACATAGTTCATTTCCATAAATATTCCCTTCCATCCTTCTTGTCTCTGCCAAACGCTCCCAGCAGGATAACAAGAGATCTCCTGTATCCAGGCACTGAACCACACTGGGAAAAACCCCTGTTAACTATGGACAGGAGACAGTGACTTGCTAAGAAAGGTCTAACACCATAGCTGAAAGTAAACTTACTTTTTTGGATACAAGGGCATGAATACATCATCGTCTAGTGTTCTCCTCATTCTTAGCAACAATGCCTTTAAAAGCATCTGAAACAGATAATTTTTTTTAAATGTCCAATGTACTGCTTAGTAGTTAAACACTCAGATACTGATTTTTGAAGCAACAAAGAACACTTGTGACCATAACAGTAAACATACGTACGTATTTGAGCACACAAATAAATAGTCTTAAAGAAGTCTGTAATAAACAGAGCTGAGATTTGACACTTTCAATTAAAACCTGAACTCCTAATATCGGTTCCTGCATTCGCAGAAGGCAAGTAAAACAATCCAATTTCCAAGCAATACATTTGAAAAGGCTGCAAAGATTTCAAAAAGAAAAGCCTGAGTATTTGCAGACAACCCTTACAGCAAAACTGGAGACCAACAACTCTTAGTCTGGTTTATCTTTTTATCTCTAGTATCTATTTTGGGGAGGCTCCCCTGAGTTTCTTCTTTTAATTTATTGCCATACTTTACTCCCCACAATCAGGCTGAAGAGCAACAAATAATTTAAAAATTATTTTTCTTGCTGTATTTCCCAATGTAAGGTATCAAAAATATATTCAAATTCCTAAACTTATGCAACATATCTAAGAAAAAAACCCAGCAACTTACTTGTGTATTTTTGTTTTCTGCATTCACCACTGAGGGGTATCCATCTACTAGTTTCTGTACAATTGCTACCATTCTAGATGTCTGTGTGGTAGAAAAGGGATCCCAGATATTTTCAGAAATTACTGCAAGAGATTAAAGAATTACTCCACTTTACAAATATTCAACTACAGGTACTGAGACATTCATGCAATTATTTATGAAACAGTAAAATCTGAAAGCACAAACAAGCATCAGACTCCACAATCCCTTCCCTCCCATTTTCTAAGCCTATACCTGTTAATTTAGGAAGAACAACTCTCTCTACAATGGTAGGCAATAGTGAAATATCAGCATCATCTTTCACCTGCTCCTGCTCTTCACAGCCATAAAACAGCAATGACTCAAACCACAACATCGTTTCAAAATCTCGACACTTGCCCTAATAAAAAAAGAATTGGGGTTAGAATCCTAAACAAAGATTTGAAGTCAACACATAGAAGCATTACGTATTCAAGTCCAATACACTCACAAAAACAGCTTTAAAACACTCTGCCAAATGAACCAATTCATTCTACCAGCACAGTCACTAGATATAACAAAAAGCAAAAATGGCTGAAGTAAGATTGATTTTTTAGCAGTTGTTGCCCTCCAGATTTTAACTTCTACTTACACCTGAGCCAAACAAAAGCCTACAGGCTAGGGTACAAGTCAGAAGTACAGATCAATTGTGATGCATTATAAAATTATGCCTTCTGGATTTAAAACCTCTCTTTGTGAGCACCTTGTAGTTTTTCTAACTTAACAAAATGCTTACCAGGACCAGTAACAGAGTAGCGAATACAGTTAGACTTGACAATTCTGTACTGTGTCTCCAACTAACATGAGCTTTGTTTTGTCAACCTGAAAACTCAGAGAAATAGCATGGGAGAAGGGAGAATGCACAAAAACTATTTTAAATTTAATGAGGCATCTTTCTTAGATTTTTCTTTGTTTGATTAATGAAGTCAAACATCAAATTAATAAAATTACTTCAATACTCTGAACTTTCTCTGAAGAGGAGTCATGCCTTCCCCTCCTCTGCACTCGGAGAAGAGCTGACAGAAAATCCCCTTCTGCAGATATTCTCTCAGTAGATAAGAAAAAATAAAACAAACAAAACACTTCTGAAAAAAGGAGGAAGAGACAGGGAGTCAAAAGCTACCTGTTTGTCCTGGTGGCATCTCATGAAAGCATACATATGCAGGCCGGACAATGAATGTGTGCCAGGGATACTGGGCTGCCACAGTGCTGTCCCACTTCTCCCATGTTCCCTACCTAACAACTGGGCAATGAGTACGATGAGAAAGAGCTGGAAATGGCCAGCCAGAATTCTACAGGGTATGAAGGTGTAGGTGAGAGAAAGATACATAACCTAGAGACACAGGTTTAATTCCAGGTAAGAACAAGCTTCTTAGTTCCACTTCTGATGAAACAGTGTATCTAGTCTCACAATTTTCTCTGAAGTATTTTAAAGACTAAATGTATTTTCATAGAACCATACAATGGTTTGGGTTGGAAGGGACCTTAAAGATCACCTAGTTTCAACACACTATCATGGACAGTGGCAGACCTTTTGGTGTACATCACTCCCTGAGAAGGAACTGGCAGTGTGCCAAATTGATCTCTGGCCTGCTGGGAACATAAGAGGACCAACCAGTCCAGGCACTCCCCAGAAAAGCTTTGCCCCAAGACAGGTGCCCATTTGAAACTTCATCCCTAGAACACACCTTTAGGAGAAGCACACATCAAAGGTGCAATTTACTTTGCTCTACACAAGTGTGAGAGAACCACCATGTAGCAGATAACATAGAAACTGCTTGCAGAGGAGCTTACCTCCAAAGGAGTCCAGGTAAGCAGCTGAAGTCTGATTAAAGGGTTAAACAACTTTGGTAAACAGAGGCCAATATAAGCATCCTTATAAGAAGCAAAGTACTTGGAGCGCCAAGCTTCAAACTGTGACTTAATGCAATCAATCGAGTAAAAGCTTTCCAAAACATCTTCGAAAACTTTGCTGGATTCTTTCAATATACGATCTGGCAGGGGAGAAAAGCAACAAGAAGTTAATCACCTAGTTCCTGTGATGCCTCTTGCAAGACATTCTTTGATGCTCACTGGCATAAACTAACTCCCATAAACAAAACCAAAAAAAACCCCATCACCTTTAAAAGTTCTGTTACTCCTGCCTCAAACACACAAAACTATAAAAACAGGAGCACATGAGTACTCTCCAATAGACTGTTTTATCACAGGTCTTACTTGAAACATTTCATGGAAGGATTTTAAGTAACCAGACGTAGTTAGGATTGGTGACGTACTGGGCTGTATTCAGAGTGGATTCTAACTTCAAAGCTGGCTTTGCTTTGCATGGGAGTTTCAAACAGCTGATCTCCGGGCCCCTTCCAACCCAGATTATTCTACATCTTTGATAATCCAAGTGCAAATATAGGAGAACATCTCAGATAAGCCAACTGAACTGGCAGTTCAGACAGGGTGGGTCCTGGCAGACACCATGCTAAAATACTGCGCAGAACATGCCTGTTAGCACTGGCCAGTGATTACAATCCTCCAGCACCTTCTTTTCTATGTTTTTTTTTTATTTACAGTAGCAGTATTCTATGCAGTCCAGACCTTTTTCTCTATATATTATTTTCCCTTCATCTTTCCTACTTCTCAGGGTTAGTTTCATTTTAATCAGTCATATTTGCTGCAGCCACGGCTGTAAATGTTTGGTTACAGTAGTAACCTGTACACAATGAACACAACTAGTACACACAGCAGGCAGAGACAGGGCTGAGGGAACAGGGGATTATGTCATATAACCACACTTTTCGTACTGGGATTAAGAAAAGACACTACATATAAAGTTAGTAGGTCCAAAGTGCACTCCTCTGTTCCACTGCTGTTTCTGGACTAACCTGAGAGCTACGAACAATAGTAAAAAAGCTTTACAAATACTATGCTTATTCAGAAACTGAAGAAATTTCTACAAAATGCTTTTGCACACATGAACTGCCAAGTTACTAAACACAATTCAGCCCCACTGAGGTTTTAATCTAGATAATTTAATTTAGCAAAGTTAATTATAGCACCTAACAACCCTGAACAGTTGTTCTGTTTATCCAAGAGCTCTCCCTGTATGCAGTAAATGAGTGCAATCATAAAATTGCAGCAAATCAGCCAGCAACTAAAGGTGTGGAAATCTTCTGCACTTCCAAAAGACCTAACAGCCAGACAGTTCATCTAACTGCTTTTCTAATCTGTTCATACTCTGGGTCTCCACAACCACCTACAGCAATGACTTTGCCATTTATTACCTTCTCCGTGAGAAGTGACCTCTTTGCTTTAAACCTACCCTATCACTTAATTTCATGGTCCCTGGCTCTCATACTGTGAAAAGTCAGTATTGTTCTCCTACTTGAAGAGACCAAAACCATTCAATCCCTCCTCAAATGCAACACAAGCAATTCTATGTATGTGATCCTTGCTGCTCTCCTCCTCCTCACTTCTTCTAACCTGATTCTCTTTAATCAGAGCAAATACTAAATGTAGAAGATTTTTCTACAATGTTTGCATTCAACATTGTTTTCTATCATTTGCAAACTTTGCCAGACTGCAACAAGACTCTGCAAAATTTTTGTCACTGCATTTCTAAAAGCTTATTCACAACTCTACTAAATACTTGCCATGAAGCAAGAAAAGATTTTTAAAAAGATTTTTCAAATTTTCACAAGTAAGACAAACAGGTATTTCAAGAATGATAAACTATTTTACAAATTGGAAGGAAGAATTACTGACGGTCCAAAAGCTTACTGCTTGCCAGCAAGAGCATGTTTGAATTAAATAAAAAGAACCTCACTAAGGATGGGCTATTCAGTCAGCTGCAAGACACACAACAGGTTGGTGATAGAGACTATTCTGGTCACACTGATGATCCAGGAATCAAAAGTTCCTAAACTTCTTCCAAAATATGGTGAAGTATATAAATAGGGCTGCATTTGGATCAATTTTTTTTTCCTGTCAAATATTTGGTATTTTGCTACATAAGAGATTTGGGATTGTTCAGCCTGGAGAAGAGGCTTCAGGGTTACTTAACTGTGGCCTTAAAGTACCCGAAGAGAGTCTACAAGATGGAGAGGGATTATTTACAAGGGCCTGGAGTGACAGGACAAGGGGGAATGGCTTCCCACTGACAGAGGGCAGGGTTAGATGGGATATTGAGAAGAAATTCCTCCCTGTGAGGGTGGTGAGGCTCTGGCACAGGCTGCCCAGAGAAGCTGTGGCTGCCCGTGGAAGTGTTCAAAGCTGGGTTGGATGGGGCCTGGAGAAACCTGGTCTAGTGGAAGGTGCTCCTGCCCATGGCAGGAGGTTGGAATTGGGTGGGCTTTAAGGTCCCTTCCAACCCAGACCATGCTGTGTTTGATAAAGCTTGAGTATCTTTTCTAACCTCGCTCCAAGTTGAAGTTTGTGATATCTGTTGAAGTTTCCTCATCATCGCTGGAAAGGCCTTCAAGGTGATCTGCCATCTTCCCAGTTTGTTCTCTCGCTTGTCTACGGCGAGCTCTGGAAAGGAGCAGCAATATAAACCAGCTATCACCTGTATAAACCAGCTATCATCTGTATAAACCAGCTATACTAAAGCAATAGAAACCAGCTGTTTTCCCCACCTATACAATTAATACACCCACTTAGGCTTGTCCTTTTAGTTCTAGAAAAGTCAAGCAGAAAAGAACTTTTACAATGCCACCACCTCAGGCATTTCACTATGTTGCTGCCTCAAACAATGGAAAGAAACAAAACCAGCAGAGACCATATAGATATGGAATGTATTTACTATGCTTTCTTTTAGTGATTTTAAATCAGTATCATGAACTGTTTAGTACACTTGCACGATAAGCTGGAATATATCAGAATCCCCCTGCCCAGCATACCAGCTGAAGTGTTTTCTTCCCTTTGCAGGGAAGAAGCAAACATTGCCACTCATGTTAGTATGTCACACAGGACCGTCCTATCTTGCAAACAAAGACTCCTAAAGGGACAAGAAATCTCATTCTCTACCTTCTAGCCTCTCTTTCTGCAGTTCGACGCTTGACTTGTTCTTGATAGATCACTCTGTCTCGCCCAAAAGAATCAAGATTTGGTGCCATCAGTGCTTTATCTGTAAAATTACAATGATGAAAATTAAAATGCTTATTTATGATTTATAAATGTGATGTAGGCAGTTTCTTAAGAGCCTTTTACCCACTTTTAAACTAAGGGTAATTTGAAATAGAAAGTCGAAGTTTAAAAAAAAAACAAACCAAAAACACCAAAACCAACACCCTCCAGAAGCCTGAATTCACCAAGTGTAGGGGTTAAAACAGAAAGCAGTGGAGTTCGGAAAAATTTCCACTTAAATGTCAAATAGTTTTCACTGTACTTCACTCTTATGCCTCTCACAACAGTGATGAACTACATAAAAGTCAACAGTTTTAACAGAAATAGCTTAAATGGAACATCCAAGAAAAAAGTGCTCCTTACATAAACACATTCACCATATAATTTTGGAGAAGAAAACTAACAAAAAAAGGCAGACAAGAGTGACTGGAGCAAGAATATATGATATTTCAGAGTTCTAGTCACACCGTTTTTAAGTTTATATGCTTCAGATTGCCTAAAGTTTAAAAGGCATCAAAATCTACAGAAAGATAAACCATCTTCCCTCCTCTTTTCAAGCTCTGATTATCTATGTTCCTGGCTATAGAAAACACAGCTAAAACAGCAGATAGCAGGCAGGAGTATTTCCAGTTCCTCCTTTCCAAGTAAATTTGAAACAGCAGACTGAATGCTAGCCACTGCTCAAGTCCACCCATTAAAGTATAAACATCAACATTTAAACAACAGCCTATCCAAACTTCAGGAATAAATTTACATGTTCTGACAAAATCCATTTACAAATTCATCATTTAAAGTATTAATGATGACCTATGTCAGTATTCCAATTCAATACCTGAACTACTAAGAGCCGTCTCTAAACTTCCAGATACTAAATAAGATCTCTCTGTAAAACCCAACCTCAGCAATGAGAGCTATTCCCATCCCATCATTAAGTTTCAGTATAAAAGAATCCATTCTAAGCTTCTTTTAGGAAATAGGTTTCTAGTATATTAGGTTTCTAGTTCTCACAATAGCATTTCATGATAAAACTCCGAGGCCACGTGATGACTGGAACTCCAAATACAGTCCTAAAGAGTATTTATGCTAACCACTCTATAAAGGAATGACCAACTCTGACACCCTAATCATCTTCGGTGAGTTCTAGCTAATGGTATTAACAAGATTTCATCCCTGACAACTGTGGCAGAACAGGGAAATGGCATTGATTATTGGATTTTACATCAGCAACAGGACAGAATGCCATTTTTAAAAATGGGAAGCATAAAGAGGACTCCTATTAATAGGATATTTCATCAATTGAATTAATATGCTGAATAAAACCTCCTCCAAGAAACATGTATTTCCATCCAAGTTAACATTTATGCTTTTGTAGAGTTCTACATACTGAAGAGGAGTCAGCATAAGAAACCTCCTCAGTGAGAATCCCCTGTCCACAAATTCACAGTAAGCAGGAATTTTAATTGGCTATTCTTAAGCCGTATTTCATATAGGATCACTGTATTAGTCTGATTAGTCTTCCAGTTCTTTAATTTACCAGTTAAGTGTCTGAAATTAAATACTTATGCTGGCTACGAAACAGAACATAAGACAGAAGCACTAGCCCAGTGCTTTGTGGCTTTATACAGTTAACTGTACATGTGAAATGATGTTTACATAAACTCAGGAAGGTTAAAATAAATTTTCAAGAAGTCCTGATGTAAGAAGAAAATGGGGAGTCACATGCTAACACTACTCCCACTGCCACCATGCATACATTTTTAGTGCTAGGAAGGAGAAAATATAGTTAAGAGAAACAGAAAGGAGAGATGAAGTCAGAGTTAAGAGTGGTTTGGAGTTTAAAGCAAAACAGATCAGAGAACCTTCATCTAAACTTTCTTCTACTCATCTCAAGAGAAAGAATAAACTTTAAGACAGTCATACATTAAACATTTACATTTCAATTAAGTCATACTAAGTAAACAAGGTTGTTTAATGAATAATAAAAACCTTCAAGATGGACTGACTTGAATGGCTTGAAAACTCCGAAGATTCATCTTTAATATCATCTTGTCGTCTTTGGACAAGGCGGGAAGCTCGCTGTTTGTACAGCTGGTGCATTGCGGATTCAAGTTCGTTAATCAGAGGCACCTGTAAAAATACAACACACCACGTAATACCCGGATCCTGGGCTGCTCAGCTTCTGGGGTCCCAGCCTACTCCGGAGCAAAACGCTGTCACTGTGCTCCCAGCAGCACAAACTCTTGCCTTTTACTTGTTTGTATCATTTGCACCAGGGAATAGTTCAAGGTGTGGAAAATGCATACATGTCATGTTGGCAGCTTTCAATCAGAGCAAGAGCATTCTGAAAGCAGCTTCCATGGCTTGAATGAGTCTACACAGCCAGACATCCATTTCAGAGTGTGAAATATTCTTTCCCGTACTCTTGCTTTCCCTAACAAGTGTGTTACGTGTTGTGTAAAGGTCTGCAATTCTCAGACACCAATTGTTTCCTCTCTATCTTTAAACAAGAATGTAGAAGTATTCTATACTTCAGCGAGAAAATAACCTGACTGTACTCAGAGAAAAAACCACCCATCAATCTAAACCTACTGAAGCCAGCAGCTATTGTTTTGCTCTCTTATTAGCATATGCTGAAATATTATTACTGAAATTAAATCAAACCCTGCATAAGGGTGTTATGCCAACAGGTAATTCAAATCAGTCAAATACTCCTCTAGATTATCGCTAAAATTTAAATAGTACAATTCGTGCAAGTTATGTTTAAAGTATAACCTTGAATGATTCAGGTAGGTCAGGTCAGACCTGTCACTTTTTTTTCTTTAATGAACTATTTTAGTAGCATCTCTAACAAAAATAGATGATATTATGACAGCTGGGAATTTCCTGACATTAAATGGCAGGTTCATTGCTCACTTTTTTTTTTTCATTTCCTGGGACAAGTTAAAATTAGATCATTATAAATATTCAAATGCAAACCAGAAGTTTTCACAATCTCTTAATTGGGAAAGGCAAGTCCTTTTGGTATGAACACTTAAGCCATGTCCTCCTTACCTCTGAGACGTATGCTTACTCCAGAGTCTTCAAGCCTTTTATATTTCATTGCTGCCTACCATCCAGGATTACATTTTTTTCAAAACAAAAGATAAAATCAGAAATTGTTTCCTGATGTATTTTAGAATGTGACTCAGCAGCTATTAAAGAACCTCCTCCAGTAAAATATAAGATTCTAGTTTATAGCCACAGGGCCAGTTCAGCTCACTGAGACTGACACACACATCAGAGGAGAAAAAGGTATTAGCTTTGTGGGATAAACTGGGCTCCAGGGATTAAAATGAAAGCAGCTCTGCACCAACTCAAAATACGCACACCTTTCTTTTGGAGAAAAGAGTAGAGAGAAAGACAAGGAGGGAATAAACTTCCAAGTGCTGGAAGTTTATATTTGGAATTTAAGACAGTTTTGAAAACAGAAATAGTTTAAAAATACTAGTTTTACTGCAGTTTACCACAGAAAATACAGCTTCTCTTAAGCATGTAGAGGAAATTCTAACATTGAAAGGTTAAATGAAAATTTTTCATAGCATCCCTAGTGGTTCTTTCTGTAATTTTCTCAGGATTAAAAAAGAAACCTAGTGATGTATTCAGACATATGAATCCACTCAAAATATATCCCATTTAGAATACAAGAAACTTAGAAGCCCTTATTCTTCTATAATCAATACTGTGGTTAATGAGTGGCTGACAATTTCACTGACTACTATAAAGTTACAGCCCTTATTCCCTGTTTTGTTCAGTCAGTACCTTAAATTCAGTGTTTTCAAGGGGATTTTTTGTTCACTTTCCCAGTAAACAGCGGAAGAGGAAAAGCAGAAAGGCCTCTGAACATTTAGATCACAAGGATAATTCTGACACACAGAGCGTGTTTTGGTAATTTGCTTTTGCAGGTAAAGTAACAGTTCATCTACTTGTGCTGTCAAAGGTACGCCCAGAACAATTCAATCTTTCTGTATCCGCTGTACGTTCCTACATTCAAAATGTAAAAATGCCACTGCGACTCGCCAGCCTTCTCAGAAAGCATGATTTTGACAGTAATTACTTCTGAAGGAAGTCATGCAATCATCTTCCACTCTACTGGTCTTCTTATTTATGGGGGAAAAAAGATATCACACAGGATTTGACCTTTCTAGTGCTTGTTTCTAAAATCTGCGTAATAGCTGTCTCGTTATACTCTCTGCTGAGCCTTAAGAATGGGAAAAAGTGATCCTAACATTCAGAATCTCTTCAAAATATCATATTTAAAGGTATCTTTTCATATTAAATATGAAGCAGTCAAGGCCACAGGTTCTACAAAGAAGCTGAAGGTAATTTATCTCTACACTTAAAAGATTAGAACAATTTACTGTCCTACTGCATTTCATTTAAATAAAAACTGAAACTGATTTTATTACTTGATTTTGTCCCCTTCCGACACACCTCCCTTTTAGAAAACTTTTCAGTGTCCTGTGGGCTACTGGTTCTGAATTTGATGGTACTTTTGTCACGCTGAAAGCACTGAATTCCAAACTACATTATCTGGCCAAACAATACCAAAATAAATAAATGCTCCTGTTAGACTGACCATGTCACCTGCTGCTTTTGCGACTCACTTTACATACAAGTGCAGCAGCAGCCTCCACCTGAAACCAGCAAAGCTCTGTGAATGCCCCTAAGAAGCTTGAAATAAAAGTCACATTCTAAAAACATTTGAATAAGACAGCTTATGCTATCAAGGAGAACCTCCAGACACGGTTTATAGTTACTACAAAAGTAATTTAACAAACAGTCTTTAGAAAGCAAACACTGAATAGAGACACAGATATTTCACTTGACTTCTAAAATACAAATTTATCTCAGAGCAATAATGAAAAAACTTATCTTTAGTAGGAATTCAGCCATCTGGGTAACCAGCACTGCCAGAGCTCCTTAGGAAAGCACCTTTATTAACCTTCAACAGCCATATTCAGGAATATGGCTTCTTAAGTGAACAATCAATTGCAACTAATTAGTTACACTAATCAATCAGCTGGGTGAATTAACTGTCCCACACTTCCTGGGTTTGCTCATGACATAGCTATTCTTCACTTTTACAGGACGAAGACTGGACTCTCCCAGTTCCACTAACAGTGGACAATTAATGTCTAACTCATCAGCACCCAGAACGCTTTTCCATTCTTCTGCCATTTTTAAAAATGGAGGCAAGCAGTAGCTTAAACTACTCAATTATTCTGACAAGATATTAAGAAATTACTATACTACTACTGTATTCAAGTCAGAAGACAACGAAGAAATAGCCTATATACTGCTAACTGAATTCTACAGCTCCTGTGTGTGCCTAATATGTATATATACATATATACATAATTTTTTTTCCCCGAGTTCCTATTATATTTACAACAAAGTAAGTAATTAAAGCATAGTGCATAACATAGGAAAAAAGACTATGTTTTTGACTCAGAGATACATAAAAGTATCACACTATATGAAAGAAATATATTTTTAAGTGTGGGTGTCTTCGAACAGCTATGCTAGTTCTAAAACTCCTCTCTTTCAGACTCCAGAGCAATATTAAGAAAACACAAGTCTCTGTTATTGCGTACACAAAGCACTCCAGAAAGCAGCAACGTCATAATTCAGCCCTTATTTTTGCTAACCTGATATCCAACACAAGTAAAAAGGAGTATCTGAGTAAAGCTGAAGCGCCAGAGTATCTACCAAAATCCTGAAGACACAAAATCTGTAAGTTTTTAGGCAATCTAAAGTCAGTGAGCTGGGAAGAGAGATTTCTGATAATCAGTTTAGCATGATAAAAAGTTCTTTTCAATCCTCAAATAACCAAACCTTTTGAAGAATACGCTCTCAAAGGACTTTTTTCGAAGGGAGGGAGATGTGGTGTTTGGCATGTAATAAGAGAGCTTTTTTTTTTTTTTTTTAAAGAGATGAATGATTTTGCATCCTTACCTTTTCACTGAAACACTCAAGCAAGTCTTGGACATACCCTCGCATTTCTTGCAAAAACTTATACCGTTCACCAATACCCCCAGAAGACCCTTCTAATCTTTCAATTGCCTTGGTAGAGTCCTCTTGGCTTTGCTGATGTTTCTCATATTGCTGCCGATTAGCTTTGTGCATTTCTTTCATAGAGTCCAACCTGAAGGGCAATGGATAAATAGTAAATTTACATCCAAAAGTCTATTTCAGACCATTGAGACATCAAACAGACAGTACAAGTGCAAGTACTGAGCCTATATATGGGAAATTTTGCAAAAACATGCTCGACCTTTCATTTGTCACCTTCTCCCCTCTCTTCATGAACAGCAAGGCTAATGATTGAAACTCATTTGCTAGACAATGCTGTAGTGCATTGCATTGGTCACTCCTACAAACTTTTACAGGAGTTAATAGCACAGAATAGTGCAAGGCTGTCCCTAAAGAAAAGTTGGCTGGACAGGTTGGGGGTGGACGGGAACTACAGCTTATACAAAGCATTTTTTTTCCTCTACTAACTTGATTCACTGTCAAAGGCTGCAACACTACAAGGGGAATACAAATCAATTTCAAAGACATGTAAAATGCAAGCTGTTCGTTACATATGATTTCTCATTGCAATCGTGTGGTTCATTCCATACTTTTGTAATCTGACAAGCAGATTACAGTGTTTAAGCCAAAAAAAACCCTGTATACACTAAAAATTAAATTCTTTATCTACTGAAGGGGAAATCTCTGATACACAGTTTAAAGGAATGCAGCTTGATAAGCTAAGCACCTCACTGGCCTTTCATTTCTTCACTATAAGACTGTGCAGTGTCCAGAAGATGCAACTCAGACCTGTCTTCAACAAGATCAATGGCCTCATATTTAAAGTTTCACTTCCAGAGAAGCAATCCAAGGAGATTTTCGAACAAAGTGTCAATGTCATCTTCACTTTGAGCTTTTTTGTTTGCCTTTTTTTTTTTAATGGATGTGCCAGTCAGTACTTTTCCAGCGATGAAACTCTGTGTTTGCTCACCGAGACTAAAAGACACCTGAGGAACAGAAACCTAGGGGACAGGTCTTTAAGTCTAAAAAGATGGTCTGTCCTACCTGTCTTTAAGCTGTTTCTTTACCAAATCAATAGTAACAGGAGTCATCTCATTACTGGGAGTTTTGAAAGGAACTGTATTATCTGTTTTTTGAGACTTGGTTTCCGATGATCCATACGCTGCATAGGTGTATGGAATGCCATATGACGAACCATAAGACAGTGTCTGGTAAGTGTTCTGGTAGTACACATTATTCACTTCTGCAGGCTGACTTGGCTGAACCTAGTGGCAGAGGAAATGCAATTGTACTGTATTAGGCTTTAAAGAAAGGGGAAACTTACTTTCTTACACATCTCAAATGTTATAAAGTGAAAAATGTAAGCAGATACAGTTACAAAATGTAATTATCAAGTGGATTTAAGCATCCAGCATCTAAGGTAGAAGAAACAAATGCCATTTACATCCAAAATGGACAAATCCTCTTCAATGGACAAATGGACAAATTCTTAGTATTATCATTCTAAATACTTTTACTATTTCTCTTTAAAGAGCATTAGAATGTACAGACTTAATTTCTCAGATGAAACAGCCTCCTTTGTAAAGGATTTAGCCAGCACCTGCAGAAACAAATCAAAAAAGAGTGCATGATTATATACGTGCCTGGGGTATGTTGATTCCTTTTCGTATCTGCTCTTGCTCCCATCTACTGAGCTCTTCATCTTGCTCCCCCGCCACTAGAGCTTCATCATCGCTTCCCTCAATACCTTCATACAAGTAAGAAACAGAAGATAATGCATTCATAATTATAAGGGCCATGAATCCAAAAACCTGAAACCATGCCTCAGCGATAATATCTCAGAGCATCTTCCTTTCCTCTTCATGAGGAATTAAGGACACTGGCCTGTGAATTATTAGCACAGGGGTTCCACATGAAAGATCCAATGGGTAAATTTGCAATTTACTGCTGGTAAAACCCTCTAATGTTAAAAATTCACATATTTTACTAATTCTCTTTTTCCAAAATATTATTTTACCTGCTTGCCAGCAAGAAGAATTCTATATCAAATATTTTTCTTTTCACAACTATATACTTCCTAAAAACAGAGTACAGGAAAAACAAGAATTGATCCTTAGTGTAAGTTTCTATCACAGTCAGCAGGGTGCACAGAAACATAGTTTTGTGCTCAAAACTTTACAAGCATATTCCATCATGTAATACTTTTCCTCAGAAATGCAATGCAATTCCAGATTGTTTGAAAAAAATGTTGTTTAAAAATGATGAATGAGAGCACTCGCAGTGAAAAGAGTGTGAACATTTATCAGCTGACCTTCCAAAAAAGGGTTTACCTATTTCCTCAGCAATCTTTTGCCTTTGGGATTTTTCCTTCACTGTAAAAACTATCCTCCTCTTCTCGTCATCATCTTCATCATCACTGGCATCATTTTCATCTTCTCGAACAAGGCGGCTTTTGCCTGGTTCACTGTCAACAGGGGTGAAGTCTCCAAGCTCACGAGCCATTTGACGCTTTTTCCTAGCGGCATGAATAAAAGCAGCATCTGGAATTTCTCCTAGAGACAGATGTGTGCACTGTTAAACAACCACTGCAACAAAACAGGTGTTACAATTTCTTATTGCTCATCTCTGTCACCCTACCAAATCATCTTTGCACACAGTAAAAAAACGTGACAGGAAACAAATCCATACTCAAAGAAAACATTTGCAAGCAACTTAGATGCTAAACATGTCAGCTTTCTGACCAGAAACCCTCAAAGTTGGAATCAGCACAGAAAGTCTGGCTCTGCTTCCAGCAGCTCATGTCATAAGAGCAGAAGCCTGATGTTCCTATGGGAAATATTCCTAAAGAAGAAGAAGCCCTTTACAGGAGCTGACTATTGCAAAGAGAGGAAGAAAATGAGGTGCATGACTGTGTCACTTCCTATCCCAATATTGCTCCCAGCTCTTCTTATTTTGGGGGAATAAAAAGTATCAACCATTTCAACAGACGATTACCACTCAGAGATTAAGAGGACACCAAATCAGACACAGTTAATATGCAGAAGATTGTACAATCAAGGGGAAACATGAAAAGCAGATCTAATTGAAAACTCTAAAATCTACAGCACAAAACTAACTCAACTTACATAAGTCATATAAATCAACATGTGGACCCAGGACACCCATCTGGTATTTGGGGAGGAGACTACCACAATTAGCAAACTAGTTTCAAAAATATTCTCTCATAGTGATTTCTTTGGCCTCAGGGCCTGACTAGAATCTCAGTATAGAAAACAGGATAGGAAAATATATCAGATACCTTGCAGACCCATAACTGAAACATCTGAATTAAAGAACAGATTTTAACTGAAAGCAGTTGAATCTCATGTGAAGTCACCTGTTCCAAATCTAGATTTTCTTACAGTTTGTCATCTCCTTGAGAGATAAACTCCTGCTTCTGACATCAGGATGAAGCATTCTGTAGCAAAACATTTTCTCTCATAAGGCTTGTGTAAAACTCAACACCTTTAGAAAATAGTTTCTTGAATTCCCAGATGCTAAATTGTTGGAAACTATCCTAATCTCTCACACACATTGGTCTGCTGTAAACATTGGCTAAACCATTTGGTAACTTATCAGACATATTACAAAAACCAACCTGGGCGGAGAACATTCAGTGATGACAGAGCACTTGAAAAAGCACCACCAGCTTTTGGTTTTTCTTCTTCCTTCTCACTTTCAACTTCCATTTCTTCTTCACCATGCTCACTGTTTGCAGTCCCATCTTCTTGGCCTATATCCTTATTCTGTCCTGTCTTTTCTAGTGGTGCTTCAACTGGTAAGACAGCAAACACCACGTTTTACTTCTTTTATAAAGATCAGTCAGAAGTATTTTTTTAAGATATAACAACCAAAAATGAAAATCAAATGAAAATGTTAAATAATAATTTTATTGCTTGAGATCTAGGAAAATACATTTTCTTAATTATGATTAAATCACTGACATCCTCTCAAAATAAAATGTGACAAGGCAGGCCCCACCAACCACTAAACATTCTCCATAATGTCAAGGATTAAGAAACTGGGGGAACTCAACCTTGGGCAACTTTGTCAAAGTCTCTTACATCTGCAACGAGAAAGCAGTGCCTGTGTTACATCAAATCTTTCCACAAGAACCGATTGATTTCAAAAGAACCTTTCACTTTCCTCTCGGGCTACACCCTACATTAGGTGGGTAACATACAGATACAGGCAGCAAGTACAAACACTATGTAAAAAAATGCATGTTAAACCCAGCTACCCAATCCAAGCTGCACATATCTGAGGTTTTAGACTCAAGCACTTGTTTAGAGAATCCAGGCTACTCTCCCAGTAGCAGCCTTGAAGTCTTTGAACTATAGCCACATAAATTAGGGAGAGCAAAACAAACAGAAAATAAGCCCACACAGCCATGTGCAAAATGCAATGTTTTAAGGATCTTTGCGGCAGAACCAAGAATCCAGGTTTTCACAGATGACCTGAACATTAGCCACAGAAACTATAATTTCTAGTTTTGCTCATGGCCCACACCACTGTATAGGCAATTTAAGGATTCTAATGAGAAAGAAAGTGTGGGTTTTCTAAACGCAGACAAAACCTTTAAAAATAATTTAATTAAATTGAAAAAGGGTATTTCCTGCATGGGACCATGTTCAACCCCCATTTGCTTCTCTAGATCATTGCACTCTTTAGATCATAAGCCTCCCAACTCGCGCTCGTAGCATTACATAATCTATGTAAAAACGCAAGTGGAAAAGGAATCGCTACACTTTACCAATGAGCTTCCCAAAAACCAATAGTACAATGAAATTGAAGTCCTGGGCTCTATTCCAAGCTCTCAAGGACTGCACATTTTTAAGAGATCCTTTTGCTCCAGCACATTCAGTCTGTTGTCTTAATCAAGTCTACCCTAGGGTCCAAGTCCTGAAACAGGCTGCAACTGAACAATTAACTTAATAACAAACACCACCACTCTGCTCACTCCAATAGTCTTCCTTTTCAAAGAAAATGCATTACAAGGACACACCCTGTCAGACAAGCTCCAGGTACATTTTCAAACTAATGTTAATTCCTTCCTCATTCAGTAAGCAACTCATCTGTCATAAACACAGCTGCAATTCAGAATACTGATGTCTACTAACAACCATCTAACAGAGCTGAGAAGTTTCATCCTTCTATATTAATTTCTACATGAGAATCAAAGAACTCTCTACCAACTGCAGAACAGCATTCATAAGGCTCAAGTAACAAATTTCATCTGTGCTTTACTTCAGCTCTAAATGTGAAATCCTCTAGAAAATTAACAATTCATCTTGAAAACAAGAAATGAAATTACAGTACTTCATCTTTTCCACTACAAAGGTTACTATTAGTTTTGCAGTTACCATCTGTTGGAGAATTGACCTCTGTTCTAACTTTCGATTTTTCAAGATCTTCTTTGTATTCTTTCTTCAATTGTTTTACAATCTTTTTGCTGTAACTTGATTTCTTCACTTTGAAAACTTCTTCAGTTTCTTTAAAAGAGAAATTGGATAACATTACATTACATCTGTCGAGCTTACTTGTTTAATACATCTCTTAACTCTGCACCTAGAACTTCACAAATGCCATTAACAAACACTGTGAGGTTCTTTCACTGTCTATTCTGTAATTCTACGCTTTCAGTATTTCCACCAAGCTTTCAAATCATGAGTCTTAGAAACCAAGTTCCAGTGACTTCAAGAGAATTCCTTCTAAGACGACTCAAAACTTCACGAGCTGTTCGGACAACAGGCAGTGAGTCCGAGGTGACCCGTGAACACCAGCCACATCAGATTAGAACAAACTCGACACAAAGCCACGGGACAGATGCTCCTCAGCCAACACTGCTGGCTCCAGGGGGAGGCTGCACCTACTCTCTCACAAACCTGCAGGCCACCCAGGTGCAGCGAAAGCAACACAGGTGATGCACCAGCAACACAGAAGCAGAGGCGATTTAACGCCCTATACCACAAGTTAGCCCGCTGGGAGCATGCTGGCCCCGCAGGAGCCAGGTCGGGCCGGGGAAAGCGCGGGGCCGACGCTCCCTACCCGTGCATCCCTGGTCGCCCGTACCGTGCCCTCAGCGCTCGCCCCCTCTTACGTGATCCCACATCACCCCACGCCACACGGGACAACCCGACTGCCTTAAATACGGATCCCGGCTCTCTAGGAGGGCCGGGGGCGCCTCAGTGCAGGCTGAGCAGCTCCGGGTCCCTTCCACTCCTGCAAGAAGCGACCCAAAAGCCAGGCAACCACTCGCCTCACCCTCCTCCTCGTCCTGGAAGCTGAGCAGGCTGGCCCTCGGCACCTCTTTGTTCTCCCGCGACCGCTTCTTCTCCTTGGGGCGCCCGGCCGCCGGCAGCCCATTGCCCTGCTGCGGCGGCGGCGGGGGGCGCAGGACAGCGGGCGCCGGCAGAGCCCCTAGGCCTGCTCGGTCGCCTCCCATCAAGCCCAGCCCCAAGCCGAGAGCCGCGCCGTAGCTCGCGGCGCAGGCGAAGGCCGCGGGGCTGCCGGGCAGGGCGAGGGGCACGCAGCCGGCGGGCAGGGGCAGGAGCCCGGCGCCCGACGCCAGCGGCATGGAGGCCTCGCTGGGCCCTTCCCCCGCCGCCCCGGCCGCCGGGGCCGGCTCCTGAGGCGGCTCCTCGTCGCGCTCNTAGCGGGGACTCGAGCAGCCCGCCCCGCCCCCGCTGCCCCTTCACGGCCGCCGCCATCTTGTGTCGGGAGAGCAGCGCGACCCGGGCGGGAAAGGTGGGGGGGCGGGGGATGGTATAAGTATAACGTGAGTTATATTAAACAAAAGGTTCATCATACGAGACGAGTTTGTTATACAAAATTTGTTTTATTATTCCAGACGTAGACACGTTTTGGAGACGTTACTCTGGAAAAACTCTGCGAGCTTCTAATGCAGTACTTCCATAGGGCAAAGCCATATAAAATAGAATTGGGAGAATCGGGTTCTTCCTATCCGCTGGAGCAGAATAGAGGCGTTGGGAAGATCACTGCGATATCGGTGCTGTGGATTTCTGTAGTTGAGGACTTTTTGCTCTTTCCAGGAAAAAACCCTGCGGTGCTTACTTGGGAACTGGAGTAAAAGGTCTTTTGCACTAGCCTTATTTAGGGCACTACAGTGGCAAAAGTAACTGGAACTTTAATTTGCTCTGTTAGAAAACCCATGGATTTTTTAACCTCATTTCTTCCCCAGAAGGCCAGAATATATGTATCCTCAGCTACTGCTGCATGTGTGATTTGGACACCACTGTCATGCCAATGGGGAACTACTGTGATTTCAGCACAATTTTTATCAGAGGGCAGCAGATCTTTGCTGAAGATCATCTAGGTTTCATTTTCCCAGATTTTGGAGAAAGCGCTGGTAACATTCAGAAATCAATGTATTTGTGTGTACCGGCCCTTTTTTTTTAACACAGCACTATCCTATGCA
Source organism: Edolisoma coerulescens (assembly GCA_013397115.1). Taxonomy (NCBI): domain Eukaryota; kingdom Metazoa; phylum Chordata; class Aves; order Passeriformes; family Campephagidae; genus Edolisoma; species Edolisoma coerulescens. The sequence goes on along the minus strand of VWZW01007326.1, from coordinate 101,493 downwards.
GGATTGGTGAGTTGATAGTTTGTGAAGGCAAGGTTAGTTCTCTTGCACAGACAGCTGGAGAAGGGGGTTCCTGGCCAGATGACATGAATTATGTGCCTGTGTCTGTAATAAACAGTCATGAGAGGTATCACTAGAAATATTTGTAATTTGGGGAAAAAGGCTTATGGTTTGTTGCCTAGGTGCTGACAAAGGAAACTATGTCTTTACAACAGCTGATTCAGTTGTTCTCTGGCTGAGTTAAGTGGAGTTCGGTACCCAGCTTGCAAACACTGGTGTGCTTAAATCTATCTGCAATTGCAAATAGACCCCATTAATTCCATCGTTAGCACATTGTTGATTTCAGTGGAAAAGCTCACAGTAATGGGGGGTGGGCATGTATTTAAGTCTTCTGAAAAATTAAGTTTTGCTTCCTAACAAAACTGCTTCATCATTGGTTGCAGTTATATCAATATGACTATTTAAAATAGAAATAGTCTTTCTTTAAAATTGTAGCAGTTTCACTGGTTCCTCAGAAACTTGATAGCCATTCCCTTAAGGGCACAGAGAATCATGGAATCCCAGAATGGTTTGGGTTGGAAGGGCCCTTAAAGACCACCCAATTCCATCCCCCCCTGCCATGGGCAGGGACACCTTCCACTGCACCAGGTTGCTCCAAGCTCCATTCAGCCTGGCCTTGGATGCTTCCAGGGATGGGGCAGCCAGAGCTTCTCTTGGCAGAAGTTTTCTTATATTTTATCTCAATTTCATGTAATCCATTGCTGGCAATGCAAAGCTCTTGTGACTTGCTCTTTCAAAGCCTTTATTGTACTATATTGATGGATCCAGCCTTAATCATACCTCACAGAATGCAAATCCTGCAGACACGGGCAAGGAGCAGACTTTGGGCTATTTTAATAGTCCTGGTGTATGTTTTTCAGGGGATGACACCCTTTCTCATGCAACTCATCTGAAAATTGTCTGCTGAAGCCTCACCTCCCTTGTCAGATGAGAGTCATTGCATGGAGTATTTCTACTTTCTCATAGAGGAGAACATGAGCAGTTTGCCATTATCACAAAAGTTGAAGTTCCCTGCATTTGGGGAAATTGCACGTGTCAGCACATCCATCATGCAGGTGGCAGGCTTGCCCTGATAAAATATGGATCAACTGAAGTGGTCCTGTGGAGAGTCATCAAGATGGGCAGGGGCTGGCACATATGACTGTGAGAAAAATGTGAGAGAACTGGGCATGCTCAGGCTGGAGAAGGGAAGGCTAAGGTTCATACATGGAAAAAAGTTTGCCAGTGAGGACAGGCAAGGCGGTGGAGCAGGTAGCCCAATGAGATTGTGCAGGCTCCATCCTTGGGAGCTTTCAGGACCCAGCTGCCGAGGTGCCTGGTCTGATCCCAGAAGCAGTCATGCTGTCAGCAGGGGATTGCCCTGAAGATGACAGTGAGATTGGCTCAGTGCCAGTAACACCCAGGTCGGGAGTTCAATCCCCATATGGGCCATTCACTTAAGAGTTAGACTTGATGATCCTTGTGGGTCCCTTCCAACCCAGAATACTGTGTGATCTGGAAATAAAGATTATGTGTGAGATAAGGAAGAAAAGACAGATGCAGGGAAATACCTGCTTCACAGAGGGAAGTCGAGTACTCCTGTTTCCTAAATCTCTGAGCGTGATGGGAGTTGTTTGCAGCTTGCAAAGCAACCGTGAATTTACCTGCTGAGCTGCGATCTAACCTCAGTGATTCTCTGGGGGACTTCGGTTCCTCTGCAGCGGGAGCTACATGGTTATCCTTTTTCTGTTCGAGACACAACCTTAAAACAAAATTTATCTGCAGATTTCAATTCTCAGCTTAGAATATATAAACAAAAAAATTTCAACAATGCTTTGGAAAACAGTTGTTTCACATTTACTTTGTTCTTTAAGAAAGAGTTTGCTGGATTAATCTGATGAGTCTCTTACTTCAAACACCTCCTTGTAGAGTTCTCTCAGTCCCCTAACAGCTCCTCTTGGACAAACCAGACAGACTTAAAGGCATCCCATCACTCTTAACTCTTAGCAGGTTGCCATGCCTCTCACTACTGTGTTAAATAACTCAGTAAATGAATGTTACAACATAGCTCTTGTTATCTGAGGTTGAGAAAACATCAGAGTATAGCAGGCTGGGAAAGTGATCCGTGATACTAGAGACATTTTCCACACTGTATGACTTCAGTAACGAATAGCCGTTGAAAAGTGAGGTATCCAGAAAAGAAATATGTGCAAGCATTTGCCTGTCTTTGTTGTGCACCTCAAGCAAGTCTTCTTTGTCATTGTTGCTGCTGCCACAGATGGTTACACTCTGCTCTGGAAATTGTCCCTTGACCTTGTTTACCCGGAGCTTTCGAAGTCCCCAAATGGCCAAATATTCCGTTGGGAGAGGAGTGGTGCCACAGAAGGACAGCTTCAAATCCCACACCCTTGTGAAGTTGAGGACCATCTCCAGCACAGAGGTGTCTGTGAACCAGATGGTCAGGTGGCTGTTGTAGGTAGTTTTTTCCATGGTAGAAGGCAGCACTGTTTTGCAGTTGCACATCAAGTTTGCCAGGCAGTAATCGCAGTCATGGATAGCCACAGAACAGCTGCAGTTGCGAACTGTGTTTTCCTTAGTGAAAATTAGCGTGTGGTTCTTCTGACTTCTCACAAAATTGACGTGCATGCCAAGGAATCTGGCCAAAATGAGAGCCAGGCAAATGGAGAAAGCAGGGTAGGCTATTGGCTTCATTAGCACTGGTGCCAAGCTGCCAAGTGTCTCCTCCTTTTACTGAGTGATTTAGATCACTTGGCTTTACCTACTGAGGAAAAACAATTTCTTTATTATACTAAAGATCTATCAATGGTTAATATTACTTTGCTTTTCCACTCATTATCTGTCGTATCTATTCAGAGCCATATTGCAGTTCTGCATTAAGTGGAAAGCACAACTACACTGATTAGGAAAACGGATTGTGACTAAAGTTTGGGATTCTTTTTTCACTCTTCTTTTGCTCTAAGTGGTTTCATCTGCTTATAAGACAGCTTGTACACTCTCTTCACTATGCAGACAGCTCCTTGGCCTGGCCTGTGCAGAGGTAAAGACAGGACAAGGAGTTGTGCAGGACAATTCCTGCTTGTTTCTCCTTTCTGCTTTCTTTGCTTCCACCAGACAGGGGTGACAAAGGACCCTGTTCTCCACTTCACTGAGTGAGGCAGTCTGAGAAGGGCTAGAGGCGATAGTTTTGTTTTACACCTGAATTGCTAAGTAACCATTGTGATAACCTTTCCCTTAAACTGAGTGTGGGATATACTGGGAAAAGGGAGGGAGGGAGGGAGAGCAGTTAAAGGCAAAAGCATTGCTGGGCAAAGCATATATCCTTCTGAGCTATGTGGAGTGCTAATAAAACCTGATTTTGATCCATGTGAAGCTACATCTGCTCCAGCCTTAGTCTGTAAGTTTTGAGGACCAGGGACCACCTCATTATGTCTTGCACAGCAACTAGGATAGGATAGAACCAGGCTTTGTCAGTTGCTCTATCCCCCCTATATTTACCCTGGCAAAGCAAAATAGCAACTCCACACATACCTATGACAATGGAGCAAGTTTCCATCCCACCCATGGGCCACCTCAAATGGTTGGGAGCATATTTGGTGGGATTCTTGGATTCTCAGCTGCCAGCCCTTTGGTTTTCAGAGTGGAGTTGGATTTTACCTGGAGCATCTGTGTTTTCCTGACATATTATTTATTATATGATTGTACAGGCAATGAAGCAGAATGCAATTTCTTAACACAAATTATAAAGAGGTTGGAAAGTTTGTCTAATTTGATGTAACTGTTTTGAAGCACCAAGAAGCATTAGAGACAAATTTTGACCAAAGATGACAGGTTCTAGTGCAAGCAGCCATTGGGCACATGCTGGACAGAATTTGGTCCTTATCATGCAAAAAGATTGATTCACATCCAGAATGTTTGTCTGCAGCACTTCAGAAAACATGGCAATACACCTACAGTTTTGTAGACTTCTGTTATTAATATTGTCCCTGTTAGTTTTCTTATCTCATTGCTGTTTCCAGTAAACTGTTCTTATCTCATCCTGTGAGCTTTGCCTTTTGTGCCTCCAGTTGGAGGTGGGGAGAAGGGAGTGTGGGAGGCTTTTTTAGTGGGAGTACTAAATTGGAGAATACCATTCCCAAACCATGACAGAAGGATGCAGACATTTAAGTTTTTAAATCAAATATTTAATCTATGTTGTGGAACATACCAGAAATTCCAGTCCAACTCCTGGCTGATGTTTAACTCCAAAGGTCAGACTCACCCAAGCTGTAGCTGTTGTGGTAGTAATGTTTCCACTATCTAAGCATCTAATCACATTGAAAATCCTATTACTACACCTCCACACTGCTTACCTTCTCAGTCCTTAACAGTAGTGACAGACCAGAAATCCGTAATATCAACGCAGTTTCACAACTAAATGAAATTATTTGGATTTTTCTGTGTTGGAGGTAGTATTTGCAAGAAATCCTAGACAGTGTTGACAACATGAGTTTGGACTAAGTGAAAGAGATTCAAACTCTCACCTGTGTCAAAAGGAGTGATACTGTTTTTTCCACTTGACATTTGAGGACTTAGTATTCATAAAACATTAGACTAAAACACTTTGATGCATCCTCATTAGTTTTAACTCTTGTTTCCTTTATTTTTCTCAGTACCTGAAGAATGGAGAACCTTTAAAGTTCTCTTCTGGTTTGCAGCCAACAAAAGAAAATTCTGTTTCAGGTTTAGCTTAGCTGATAACATTTGGGCTCCATCCATCAGAATCCAAACAAAATTCTAAATTCTGGCATTCCAGGAAATTTAATCTCCAGAAATACTTTCTATCCTTCTCTGTTCCCTGCAAAACAGAAACATTCCTATCCAGTTCTCAGGATTTAGTTTCTATGTGGCTTTGGTGAGGGATATGCAAGAAGTGAAATATATGTTGCAGGTTATGTGTCTGTGAAGTGTCAAAGTCACCTGCAATGCATCTTTACTTAAGCTAAGAATTATCTACAGAAAAATGTGCATTATATGGTTCTTAATCAAACGACATTGCTGTCTCCACTGCTTAAGGCTTGGAAAATGGCTTGCTTTAATTTTTAGGGATGGGAGAACTGCTTTCAGTAGGGCTCTTGGAGATACACAGAGCCCTTTGTTGTAATATTGCCATTAAGATGAAATAAAATATGGGGTGATTTTGTTGCCTGTTGTGGTTCTGTGTTCTCCATCATCTCCAAAATTAAAAAGAAGATGGAGTATCTTCAGAAAACTGGAGAACATGGTGTGTGTGGTACATCTTTCCACCATGGTCGCTCTCTGAGCTTTACCCACTTCCCTTAACAGAGATAATTTATCCTTTGAACTCACCAAAATAGTTTTAGACATAACCTATAGAAACGCAAAGAATGCAACAGATTGTGCTAAATGTCAAGAATTTCTATGCAATTTTCTAGGGAAAACTGGTGGGTATGTCTTCTTCTCTTCCCTAAGTTTTCAGTAAAATTTAGCTAGATTTCCAGTATAATCAGTACAACTATTTAAAAATCTCATCCACCTGACACAGTGGATTTTACAACTGGTTTCCATAAGCTGTTTGACATTTCCTTATGTAACGTAGCAGGTATAGAAGTTCTGTAAGAATCATAGAAGCCTTTTTCATCTTTCTAGTTTATATTAGAAGACTTTTGAACTCAGGAAACAAGAATAGGATTTCAAATCTGAACTTGGCAAATTATCTGGATGCTCTTCCCTCACTGATGGGTAAGCAAAACCTACCTGGTTTTATGTATCTGTTCTGGTGAAAAGAATAACTCCATTGTTTACAGAAGCTCAAACTAAGAAGGAGCTGGTTTGCATTTTATTTCCATGTAATTGTTCAGTTCAGCTGGTTTAGACCATCATTCTTGTCCAGCCTTATACCCAGTGTTTATCAATGTTTGAAAGTGGCTGGAGTAATAAAACTGGTAACACATTTGCATACCAAAAGTGATTGAACTTTTTTATTATGAGTGAGATGGTTGATAAATACATTTTTATTAAAACACAGAATGTCTCTGTAGCCTAAATGTGGCATGCACTGAAGGAGTCTTGGACTACTGCTGAAGGTTTGGTTTAAACTTTCAATTAAAATAATCTAGAGCTCTACCAGGCTGCAAAGATGACCTCCAGCAGAAATAATATCACCTTGGTAAATACCTCTCCTTGTCCAATCCAGCAAAAAATAAATTTGTCCAAACAGATGGTGGTTTATTCTAACAACATGGATTCTCCGTGGTGGTATTATTTCTAAGACATCCCAGACAACCATGTTTCAAATGATGCATGCCCTCCACTCAACTGCACTGGTATTTGTTCTAAGTTGGTCTCATACAGTCAGCTAAAAATTACACAGTGTTTTGAAATTATGCCCTGTGATTGCAATGTTTCCTTTTATGAGTTACTGGTCAGTTTTTGTTTTGCGGTAAACGTCAACAAATTCCCTCACCCCACCCCTGCACAGGTAAATTAGAGATAAAGACTACATTCCTTTCCATCTTTACATGCTCTGGTTTGGGACATACAATTAGAAGTAGAAAAAACAAGAGGCTGGTAAACTAGGAGATAAACAGCTGCTGAGCCCTTTCACCACCACCCCACCTTGCTGCCCAGAAGCGCAGTGTGGCAAGCACTTAGTATGTGGGAATGAAGCAAGAAATCAATGTATAAGAACACTGTGTAAGAACTCATTAGTGCCTTGAATAGTTATTAGACTGTATTGCCTAAGAGGTCTTTTCTTATGCCAGGGTAAGCTGTCACCCAAATTCACTGAGCAGTGATAGCGTATTGCTACCCCATGGAAATTACTCATAGTTAATCCAATTCTTCAAACAGCTGAGAGTGTTTCCCCAGCAGTTACCTGCCAATTACAGCATTAAAACACCTCAGAAAAGTTCTGAAGTGTGGATTTTGGTTTCTATGAACTGAAGATACCTCTGTTCTGGGTACCTCAGAGGGTAAAGGTTCAGCAATTACAAGAAGAGTTTTGATAGAAACTCGGCCACTGAAAAGGCTTTCTGGGAAATGGGGAAATGGAAATTAGATATATTTGGGATCAAAAGATACTTAATTGTCCTGAAGATGTTAATTATCAAGAAGACTTTGGTGATTGGCATAATTTTCATGATTTTCATCTGGCTGAAGTCTGAAGCTACCATTGTTTTCCTCACAGACATCCCTGGGAGTGTTCAAGGCCAGGTTGGACAGGGCTTTGAGCAACCTGGTCTAGTGGAAGGTGTCCCTGCGTATGGCAGAGGGTGGAACGAGACGGGCTGCAAGGTCCTTTCCAACCCAAAATATCCTGTGATTCTATGAGAGGCTGGATGGACGAGAGGCAACTGCAGCCCAGAGCTGGGATGGAGGAATGAAGGAGGAACAAGGAGTAAGAATCCTTCCTCAACAAGTCAGGAAGCTCTTAAACAGGGCAGAATATACAGAAAGAGAAAAAAACTGAGCTCCTGGGGCAGGCTTTGTGCTAACTTTACAAGCGTGTTTTGACAAAAATAAAGGAAAAGAAAAACATTAAAAACATAAAGGAAAAACATTTCTCTAGAAGAGCCCCTCATGCTGCTCCTTCTGTGGCTCCTGATTAGTGTGATGTATACCCAATCCAGTGTTTGTTGTTCAGTAATGAGTTGCTCCTTCCATGCAAGAACTAGTGGACAGCTAGATCCCAGAAGCTGCCTCAGAGTCCCTGCAGCCTGCAGCGCTGGCCTGGGAGGGGTAAGGCCACTGCTGCTTTGCAGCTGGAATCTCTGCTGTAGAGAGGGGAGAAGGGACGCTGCATTCTCTGCTTAGCAGCAAACAAAAATCCCAATTATTTTAGGGAAATTTTGCTTACTTCTGGTAGCAATAACCTGCTTCTGAAAAAAACTATTTTGAGTGATCTAAATGTAGTAAATCATTTGTTCATTTTTTGTCCTAAGTGGGGGCCTCTCAGGTGAAAATCAGACTAGATATTGGTAGCAGCAGAAAATTATTTGTTTGATTGTTTCAGCCATGCATGCTTTTAGATGTGTATCCTCCTTCCAGCATGGAAACTCCTGGTTTATTACATGTTATCCCAAAAGTTTTCTAGCAGAAGATTCCATCCCTGTTCCTTTTGCTTCACAGATTTTGACTGCTAAAGGAGATTTTCAGTGCTTATTTAGTAGTAGCATCATTTCAGGTTTTTGAATTTGCTTTTATAATTCCACCTTTTTTTTTTTTTTTCTGCTAATTGCAGATCTGTGTATTAGGAAAACTGCAAAAAAGCAATTAAAACCCCTCATTGATCACTTGTGCTAACATATGCCTATCTGAAAGTGCTGTAATAAGCAAAGAGGACCTTAAATCTGTATAATCTTGTGCAATTTGAGTAATGTACACAGAATGAATAGCATACTCGCCCAATTTAGATCAAAATGGCATTTTGAACCAAGCAGGTGTTTAAATACAAGATTACAGGAAAATGTAACGAGTCAGTCCCTTAATAAGCCTAATCTGAGTCTTGACTGCAGAGCAACTACATAATCTGACCAGAAAGCCCTAGGGAGACTGCAGCCTTGAGGAAAACAAAGTGCTGGATTTGCTGGTTTTACTCCATGGGAATTTTAGGAATTCCCTAAGTGGGCTGATGGCTGAGAAGAATTTTGTTTGATGTCTCTTTTCCTGAACAACTACTGTACTTACTTACTTAGTCCATAGATAAATTGAGGCAAATAAGTTTGTGATCAAAGCTGAAGTTCTCCAGCCTTTCAGACTGCAGCATGATCCGTTCTTGTTGTCAATAGCTTGAAAATTATATTTGTGTCTGCTTGTGCAGCAGAAGCCTGGGCTACTGGCATTAGGTTGTAGCAGTGGAGTGCTCAAGTGTAGTGGAACAAATTCCTTCCCAGCAAGATAAAAATGCAAGATAAAATGGACAATACTGTAGCACTGAACTTGAACAACACACTGCCCCTTGAAACGTTCACTGTATGGGTATTTTGATATTCAGGTGTACACAGACTCCAGAAGAGGCAATTCACCTATAAACACCTCTGTAAAATCGTCAAGCCTGGCCATCCTATGCAAAGCTTCTGTCCACAGCAGAGGCAAACATTACAGCGGGGAAGGCTGGGACATGGAACTGCAGGGAGGCAGAATAACAGGAGAAAACTCAAGGGAAAGGAGGAAATCTTCTCCTCCCAAAGAATTGGGAGTGGTGATGCCTCCCTTTTTCCCCCAGATGAAGGTCACCCTTAGCAGGTCACAGCCTGATTATTCCCACCCCTGAGAGAGCAGAAAGGAGGCACGTGCAAGATCTTCATTTTCATGCCATGTTTCGTACATGCAGCCTGCATTTTTCCTAATAAAGAGCAGGGGACCAGGATGAGTGGCAGGATTTGCTTTGCCAGAACACACCTGGAGCTATTCCAGCTTGGAGGTGTGCACAGTACATGCTGGCTGGGAAGGCAGACTTACACTGACCTGGGTATTCACATTTGAATTGCATGAGGATAAGCATTTTCATAAATGAAAAGCGAGAAGGAAGTGTTATAAAGCTTTACCAGCATGGGAGGAGAGAACTGTTCTGCACAGATGTAAGGTAGAATGACTGGTGGAGTTGTGCTCCCTAGGATTTAAAGTCCAAGTATTCAAAAAAACTCACAAGTGTATACCCATGCATAAAGCATGAATGTGCAGGCTCACAAATACACAAGTGAATTGTGTTTTCATACAAGAAGTACTTTTGTAATTGTAAGGTATGCACAGTCAAGCCCTGTTTGTTCATGTGTCCTCAGAAAGGGACACCTGGGAAGCCAAGTGTCCCAAGGATGGGTGGTCAGCACTGTCCAAAAAAGAGTTATCCTTGATGGCTCAAGCTGAGCACTTCAACACTGAAGTACTTACATTTATTTTTAAAATACTTTTTTAAACTTTCATTTTTTTATGTCAAACCAACTACTCCCTGGAACACGGGCACTTACACTGAGTGAACTTTAGGAAAGAAAGTTTGACTGCAATTTTGGTTATTTCCCTGTACCCTTTCTAATGTGACCTGGACAAAAGTTCAAGTTAAACACTCCATGAAACTAAAGATTTGCTAATCCCAAAACATAATGCTGAAAATTACAGTGTATTGTAGCACTTAATTTTCTATTGTTCAAATCCTAAATTAGGGAAAAAAAAGTGAGAGCAGAAAGCTGCATGATCACAAAGCTGGTATGAAATATTAGTGGTCACTAAGCAGCTGGAGACTGAAACTCTGGAGCAGGGCACCTTGGGGCCAGATATCTCAGCTCTGTTCACTCAGATAGTGGATGTTGTCATTGCCATTGAGACTCCGGAGCTATACAGAGATAGTATATTTACTTTAGTTTGTCCTTACTGTATCACTGACTTTATTTATAAATTAAATGGTAGAATAAAGCAGAGGTCCTAGATGCTCTTTTCTTCTCATCCAATGCTCTTCTCAAGGCAGTTTTTACTAAATAAAATGTCTCAACTCCTGTCAGCTGGAATAATTCCCATGAAAATTCCTGTCCCCTTTAAAGATTTGCCTAAAGGAGTCTTTGCAAAATGGAGCAAAATCACTCCACCATTCTTTGTGGTTATTATTCATAGAACTATTAATTATTACCTTAGGCATAGAGATACAGTGTATAAACAATTGCAACACATGAAAGACAAACTTCGCAGAATCTGCTACTTCACCTCGATTACAAAGCAACAAATTTGAAACAAAAATACCTGCTAGGAAGAGTTACTGGAAAGGGAGAGAAACGGCCTCATTCATAAAAACACAAGCTATTAAATGTTTCTTATTTCCCCCCTCCTTTAGAGCCAAAACAGTGACTTACTCTTTCTCTGGATGCCAGCGGATGGGTTTGTCCGTGCCCGGTTTTCCGCTTGGCTGAACTTCTCAGCTGTGGCTGGGAGTGGGGTCAGTCTGCAGGGCAGGCAGCAGTGCCTTCTCTCTCTCACTCGATGCTGCTCTTTTATGTTGTCATGGGCCAGCACCCCATGGCATTCCCCAACCAGCCAGGAGTGTGGTCCAAGGTCTGCCCTGACCATTAACACCACCCGTGCCACACTGTCAGGCACGAAGGGCTCGCCTGGAAATGCTCAGAGGTGCCAGCCAGCTCCCTGCTCACTTTGTGAGGGGAGCTGGGGCGCTTGGCTGGTAACTGTGTTCACAGGGGGCTGGCCAGCCTGGTGTGCAGGGACAGAGGCAGGACCTCTGGCACTTTGCTCCCCTCGTGGCTCTGTGCTGGCCATCCACCTGGAGAACCCTATGACTGCCCCCATGGGACATACTCTGCTCTGCCTGCTTCCTGGGGACTTTGGGTGGAGGTTTAAAACAGAACTTCAGGCACAGTTGGAAAGCCTGCTCAGTCAGGAGTAACTGGAAAGCCATAAGAGGAATGGATGAGGTCACCTGGCTTGAGAAGAGGATACAGTGAGGGGAAACCTCATAGCAGTGTGCAGCTTCCTCTGCAGCAGAGGGGCAGGCAGTGATCTCTACTCTCTGTGACAGGATCTGAGGGAATGGCCTGAAGATGTATCAGGGGAGGTTTAGGCTGGATATTAGGAGAAGGTTCTTCCCCCAGAGGGTGGTTGTGCACTGAACAGGCTCCACAGGACAGTGGTCATGGCCCCAGGGCTGCCAGAGCTTAACAAGCATTTGGACAATGCTCTCAGGCACAGGGTGGGATTGTTGGAGTGTTCTGTGCAGGGCCAGGAACTGTAATCAATGATCCTTGTGGGTCCCTTCCAACTCAGGATATTCTATGATTCTATGAAATTTTCAGTCACAGCTTAGCAGAGGCACAACTGACTCTCTGCTGTTCAAACACTGTGTATGCTTCTCCATGATCCAGCATGGAAAACACCACCTTTGTGGCATGTTTTACATTCCTGTTCTCACAGCAGAGTACCTACTGAATGCTAGAATTTCTGCTGCTAGCCTGGGACTAACTGTCCTGAATAAGCAGAGAGATTATTTCCAAGGACACGTAAGCAGCTTCACAAGGAAATGCAGTAGGAGTACCCTAAAAAAATCATGAGGCAATGTGCTGTGGGACAAAGGCACTCTAGTAGGGCACATGTAAGGAACAAAGACTAAGGTTTGCTGTGATTCAAATGAAAAGATATTTGCTGCTTTTTCAAAAACAATGCCTGGCCTTTACATGCCCCAGGTCCCTCTCGGAACGGCTGATACTTACCACAGTAAGGGCATTTGGCCAAAGTCAGGAGGAGTTAGGGTGCCATTCAGGGCCTGGACATCCAGGCATTTTTTTTACCTAGCAAACAGTGCACCTGTCCAAGCCATGAGCAGACAGTTTCTCCAGAAAGCTATGGGAAATGGTGTCAAAGGCTTTACCAAAGTCCAGGTAGACACATCCACAGGCTTTCCCTCAACTACTGAGCAGGTCATCTTGTCACAGAAGCCAGGTTGGTCAAGCAGGACCTGCCTTTCACAAACCCATGTTGGCTGGGCCTGATCCCCTGGTTGTTCTGCATGTGCCACATGATGGCACTCAGGATGGTCTGCTCCATCACCTTTTGAGGCACCTGAGACTTTTCCTCATTCTTTGTCTCTGTTTCCCCAGCCATCCAATAAAGGAGATTCTCCTTAGCTCCCATTTTGTGGTTAACGTACTTATAGAAACATTTACTTTATTCTCTTTTACGGCAGTGGCTAGATGGGCTTCCACTCTTCTCGTTTTCTCCCTGCATAACCTCATGACATCCTTGTTAGTTTCCTGATTTGCTGCCCCTTCTTTCAAATGTCATAAACTCTCCTTTTTACTCTGAGTTCCAGACAAAGTTCTCTTCCCTCTGGCTCTTCTTTCAGCATAGCCTGCTCCTGCGCCCTGAAGATTCCTTCTTACAGCACGTCCAGCCTTCCTGAGCTCCCTTGCCCTTCAGGACAGCCTTCCAAGAGACTCTGTCAACCAGGTCTTTGAACAGGCCAAAATCTGCTCTCGGGGAGTCCAAGGTGGCAGTTCCGCTGACTCCCCTTCTTACTGCTCCAAGAATCCAAAACTCTATCCTTTCATGGTCACTGTGCCCAGGGTAGCCTCCCACCATGATAACATGCACTAGTCCTCCTCTCCTCACAAACAGCACATCCAGAAGGTGCCTTCTCTAGCTGTCCCCTCACCACCTGTGTCAGGAACATCTCTTCCACACACTCCAGGAACCTCCTAAACTCTCTCCTCTCTACTGGATTGTATTTTCAGCAACTGTCTAGTGCACTGAAGCCCCTGTGAAGACTAGGGCTGGCCATCATGAGACTCCTTGTCTGCCTCTTGGTCCTGGTTGGGTGATCTGCACCCAACTCCCAACTGGATATCTGCCCTGTTGGCCTTCCCCACAATTCTCACCCACCAACCCTGGACACTTGCATCACCACTGTCAAGCTCTAGACAGTCAAAACTCTCCCTCACATACAGGGCTACCCCACCACCTCTCATTGCTTGCCTGTCCATTCTGAAGAGTTCACCACCATCCAGTGCACCATTCCAGTGGTGCCAGTCATCCCACCATATCTCTGTGATGGCAACTATGGCCACTAGTTTTCCTCTTGCACCACACCTTCCAGGTTCTCCTGCTTGCTGCCCATGCTGCAGGCATTGGGGCAGATGCACTTCAATTGGGTTATTGATCCCGATGCCTTTTTGGGGAGAGAAGCTCCAATTCCTGAGTGACCATTCTCAGGAGCTTCCATGGTTTCTAGCACATCAATAACACTTGCATCCTTGCCACTTCATGGATCTCCATTCCCTACATCTACTGAGATGGTAGCCTGAACAACCTCACTAACACACCATCCCTCGAACAGCATCAAGCCGCTCCCAGGCTTACCTCCGTGACCTGGTTTTTATCCCCTTCCCCCTTCAAATCCAGTTTAATGCTTACTCAGCATGCCCTGCTAACTCCTGCACAAAGATCCTTTTCCCTCTGAGACAGGTATACCCAGTCTGTCACCAGTAGGCTTGTTGTCATCTAACACAACCCATGATCAAAAACCCCAAAATTCTATTGGTGACACCTGGCTTAAAGCCAGGGATTTGTCTGTACAACTTTCCTGTTTCTACCCTGAGCAGTAGCCCTCCCAGACCAACCTCCCCCAGTTTTACTGCTGACCATGACATCCTGTGGTTGGGAATATGCCTGGGGTCAGCTGGGGTCCAATGTCCTGGCCATGTCCCTTTCCAACTCCTTTCACACCCCCACCTTACTCACTCGTGAAGAGCACCAAAGGCCTTGACGCTCAGCACTGACTGAAACATCCCTGGTTTATCAGTGCTCCCTCCAGCAAAAATCCAAACCACACCCCCAGGGAAGAAATGGAACTCCTCCTCTGCCCAACACAGTACATTTTCTATCCCTTATTCTATGCCATGTACATCGTGCTCAGGTCCTGTGCTATCCAATACCCATCACCCCCTTCCCACCCTTAGCTATCATGCACAGATATCATTCCCTTAGTCTATGGACCACTACTATGAAATATCCATAAAATGCCCATAAAATGTCCACAAATGTTCACAAAATTATAGAATCACAGAATGGTTTGGTTTGGGTTGGGAGGGACCTTAAAGCTCATCTTGTTCCAACCCCCTGCCATGAGCCTGCCACCTTCCACTCTCCAGGCTCTCCCAGTTGCTCTCCAGGTCCCATCCAATATTGAACATCTTCAGGGATGGGGCATATACCTGCTCTAGTTTGGCCTTCTGCATGGCTGCAGTACCTCTAGGGGTGTACCTGCTCTGTTGGGGGCTTATGCATGGCCACCCACTTTCAGGTGTTCAGCATGACCTCCAGCACAGCCACAGACACTTCAAGGTGTACCTTCTCCGGCGTGGTCTTATCCTTGGGCCACATTCCCTTCAGAGGTGCTCCTGCTGCAGCATGGACATACCCACAGTCACCAATGCTTTGAGGTGTCCTGCTTCCACATGGACACGTCCACAGGTCACAGTAAGCAGAAGCAACCACTAATGAGAACCAGACTAATTTACAGTAAGGCGAGCACAAGAACCTGTGGTTTTACTTTCCCTTCCTCCTTAGCTGCCAGGGCTGCCCTGGCCACGCTCTCCTTACCCCAGAGCTTATTTCTCATCCTAGGTGCCCCAAGGGGACAGAGTTTCCTTCTCTTCACCAGGGTCCCCCCAGCTGGATTCCTGCCCTCAGGCAAGAACGGTGCTGCTTCTACTTCCCCCACTACAGCAAATCCTTTGTGTGCCATCCCAGCGAGCCCCAGGACCCCTCCTCTTTGGTGTCCCCAGCACCTCCAACTCTCATCGCCCTGACCCCTCATCACCCACAGATATCCCCCCATATCTGACTGTTGTCCATCTCCCTGCTGGCTGATGGGGCCCCTCGTCTGGGGAGGACCCTGCTCCTGATGGACATGAACCCTGCCGGTATGTGGGGGTGATGGGTGAGCATGGCCAAGTCACTGCTGCCAGCATAGGAGGAGTCAGAGGTGGCTGAGCCACATGAGTGATAAAGTCTTGGGGGTTCACTTTGGCTCGGAAGTGAGGCTGGGGGCCCAGCTGTAGGCTGCCATCCCAGTGTCATGAGCATTGGCCCCATGGCCCCCCTGCTTTGTCTCTGAACCTCCAAGCATGCTGTGCCCTGCTATGCAGACCTGGGTCCCCAGGGAGAGGTATTGCTGCTGACCTGAGCCACAGGCTACGCTGTCCTCAGCAGCATGGCAGGGACTGGGGCAAGCACCGCATGCTGGGTCAGGAGCACCCTGCACCCCTGCACCCAGAGGCTCAGGATGCTGGCTGGGACCCAGTGGGGCTGCTCCTGGTGGCTGACACAGCAGGGCAGGTCTCAGCTGGTGCCAGCATCAGTGTCTGGGTCAGTGCTGGGAACGTGTGCCAAGGAGGGGCTCTGGCCTGTGATGCAGCTGGGGTGCCTTCCCCCAGCCTGCCCTGCATCTCTCAGCAGCCCCTCCCAGGCCCCACCACCCTCCCTGAGCTGACCTTGCTCCTGCTGCCACACCTCCGCAGCCACTTGAGGAGCAACCAGTTGCTTCCCTGTCTGCAGCACCACGGCATCTGGGGGCTTCCCTCAGGATGGCTCTGCCCACCATGGAGCATCTGCTGGCCAGGACCCTGGCTGCTGGCAGTCCCCCACACCAGCAAGACCTCCACTTCATCAAGGAGATGGTATTGGACGTGGCCCCCACCTTCTTAGCTGCTACTGTGTCCACAGGAGTGTACCAGTGCCACCAACCCATCCATGTCAGCTGCTCCATCTCCACCTCCCTCTGGAAAACGGGCACCCTGCCCTTCAACTGGGATGCTATCTTCATGATGGAGACCTGCTACAGTGTCCTCACCAAGGACTTCTTCCATGAGGACAAGGAGGTCCTCATCCCGCTTTTCCAGATGTTTGAGGTGGCTAGCAGTGCCCTCTTCCAGCTCTGTTTCTGACTGTGCCCAGCATCTACAACTGTGAGTTTGTGAGAGGTGATGTCCCTGCAGGACTGTCTCTCCCTCCACCGGGCCACAGGGACATGTGGCAGGGAATGGTCCTGTCCCACCAGCTCTGCCAGGACAGGGAGTGGGGTGGGCAATGGGGGGGGTGTGCCATGGGCACATGGCCTTGAGCATCTCCAAGCCACTCTGACCTGAGGTTTGCAGTGGGGTTCGTGGGCAGCAAAGTGTGACACGGCATGGCAGGGCTGGATGCCATGCTGTGCAGTGAGGAGCGTGCTGCTGCCGTCACACCGCAGCAAGGAAAAGGGGTCGGGGATGGAGCCACCAGCATCACAGGGACAGCAGGACAGGACGGGGGACACAGAGATATCCACACAGGGTCCTGCATGGCAGGTATCCGTGCCCAGCTCAGCCTGGCCATAGTGCCACTGCCCCCAGGACATCAGCTGAGCCTGGCAGAGGCCTTTGCTGAGTGGCAGCTGGGGTGTTGGGATGCAGCTGAGTGTGGGGTCTGTGAGAGGCTCTCCCAGGGATGGAGGCTGGCATTAACTGGGCTAGGGGGTGCAGCAGGGCTGCCTTGGGCAGGTCCCTGCCCAGGTGGCTGCTCCACTGCTTGCCTTCCCCTGGCTCCTAAGAGTCACTGTGGGTCTGGGGTGTCCCCAGGGGGCTCCTGTGGCTCCCTGGGCTGAGGGCAGCTCATGGGGGCTGCATCTGGAGGCTTCTCCCCCCCCCCCCCATCCCTATCCCTCCCACATTCTGAGCATCCTGATGTGTGATGCCCATAGCCCAGGGGTTGCTCAAGGGGTCAGGGATCTGTTCCCCAGCATGTCCCACAGCTCAGGGGGTCGCAGCCCCCACCCGAGGGAGCAAGGAGGCTGGAACCCAAGAGCAGGGGCCCTTCTAGCACAGGATGGTTAGGGGGGCTGCCCCATGGAGCAGCAGATGGGACTCAGCAATGCCATGCTGGGGAACAGCCCCACCCCCCCCAGGTGCAGAGAGGGATGTGATGGGCCCATCTCCTGGGGTACCTGCACCCCAGGGCTTCCCCACCCACCCTCTCCTCCAGGGCAGGGCACAGCCATGCTGCCAGGTATTCCCTGGGCAGAACTGGGACTGACTGTGGCTCTCCAGCCCTTTGCCAGGCAGGAAGGGGGTCAGGAATGGATCCTGCCCTTCACAGGCACCAGGGCTACCTCCTCTCCCTCCCTCCTCATCCCACACGTGCCCTCTAACACCCATGAGCAGCACCATCCCCAGGATGCAGGTGACACTGGGCAGCCTCGATGTACTTTAATAAACTCTGGGGTCCCAGAGGCAGCTACGGGCAGGGCTGGTGCCAGCCAAGGCAGCGCTCCTGACTCGGCTTGGGGCACCAGGAGCCCCACTCACAGTGGGGCCAGCACATGTGGGGCCATGCAGTCCCCAAAGCAGGTCACAGAGATGGGCCTCCCTGGAGGTGTCGCATGCCCATGCAGTGGTGCGGGGCTGTCAGAGCAGGGAGCCGCACTGCAGGGCGCTCACCCAGCACGAGTTGCTCCCCCATCTCAGCCCAGCCACCCACTCTTGCCAGTGACAGGGGCCAGTGCTGGGGACGGCCATCGCACCTCCCTGGTGTCGACACCGAGGGGACTGAGCACCACGCAGGTGAAGTTGGTGTGCAGGTGCTGGGTGTCGAAGGAGCTGAAGTGCAGGTCACGGTGCAGGGCCAGCCCCGAGCCCTGCAGCTCCTCTCTGTGGACCCAGGGGGGACCAATCAGTGCCCACTCCAGGCTGGCAGACCCAGGGTCCCTGCCCCAACCGGGGCTGCCCCGCTGTCACTGCCCCCCAGGCCCCCTGTCCCCACACTCACTGCACTGTCCCCTCGCGCACAGCCCCGTCCGGGTGCAGGCTCTCCACGAAGGAGCCGTTCTCCAGCCAGTAGAGCAGCGTCAGCTCCGGCAGCCCACTCAACGCCTCGCAGGACACGGTCACGCTCTCGCCTGCAGCCAGAGGGGGTCTGAAGGTCAGGGGGACTGCAAGGCTCCCCAGTGCCCCCCAGGGATAGGCACAGCCCCCCTCCCCAACTAAGGGGAACATCCCCCCACCTCATCAGCACCCCGAAATCTTGGCTGCGGGTGGAGGATTCACCTTGTGTCTGCTGGAGGCTGGCACAGGAGCTGACCCCCACTGCGGCCTTCCCACCTTTAGGCCCTGCCGTGGCCCCGAGGGTCTCTCACCTGGGCGGGGGGGCTCTGCCGGCATCCGCAGGATGGTGATGCTGGGTGGTGGCAAGGCCATGGCACCTGGGGGAGCAGAGTGGCGTGAGGCAGGAGCTCAAGAGTGACCCCAAGACCACACATTTTTGTGGTGTGTGAGGGGGCAGGGTTCCATAAAGGGACGGGGGCACTGTTCGTCCCCAGACCCTGCACAGGCCTCTTGAGGGGCATAGAGCCCGGGGCTGACCTTAGGCTCCCCGGCCCCCCAGTAACCCCCCCTTACCTGTACAGCGAGCGGCCAGGCCCCAGCAGAGCAGGAGGATCCAGGCAGGGGGTCCCAGGGGCCCTGCGGGCAAAAATGGAGCTCAGTGCTGGGCACACAGGGATGCTCCCCACGAGCCTGGGGAGGTTCCCCCAGCATTCGCTGAGCCTGGGATGGTCCTGTCCTCTCAGCATCCTCCCCCCAGTACTCTCCAAGTGGAGGATCCCATACCCTCGCATCCGCCCAGCACCCCCCGAGTCTGGGATGGTCCCGTACCCCCCAGCATCCTCCTCCCCGGGTGCCTCAAGTCGCGACTGGCGCCCCTCAAGGCTGTCCGCCCACCGCTCCGGGCCATACGGACAGACCGTGGCTCAGACACGGGGCGGCGGCGCTCGGGCCCGCGGCGCTTTATGAGGCGGCCCGGGGAGGGGCGAGAGGCAGCGCCGTGACTCACCGGGAGCCGCCCTCGGCCCGGGCGACGTGGCGCGATGCCACCACACGGGGACCCGCACCTGGACGCTGATGTGTGTCGATGGGTCCTGTGCCACCATGTCCCCAAGCCCCCAGAACGGGCCTAGTGTCCCCAGCACTCCATGCCCCTGTGCTCTGGGTCCCCTGCACCTGGGGGTACACAGCGCTCAGGCACTCCTATGACCGGCATCCCATGACCCCCCCCCACCCCACATCTCTCCCCGTCCCTGGGGGAGCATCCATGGGCTGGAGCCCCCCAATGTCCAGCACACGCGGCACTGGCTGAGTGTCACAGGATTCTGAACATGCTGGTTTGCTCCCCAGTGCTTTGGGATCAGGGGCAAGGCAGAGTCTGCACAGAAGGAAGGTGGGTGAATCCCCCAGGAGACTGAATACAATGGCTGGGGGAGCCTGGGTGCCGGCCCCTGGGTGTCCGAGCTGGTGCAGGACAACAGCTTAGCGGATAGAAACCCCCAGGGCTTTAGTTCTTGGCTTTGGGAAGCCTGAACAGGGGACTGGCTGCAGGAAGCCCTCTCCTGTGTCCCACAGCAGTGCCCCACCCCCAGAGCCAGTCCCTTGACAGCAGACGTGGTTTTGACAACCCACTGGCTACAAAACCAGAGGCCAGCCCCTGCATCCCACTCCCCGGCAGGGCCAAGGCCAGGAGCCAGTGCAGGCACAGCAATAGGGCAGAAGCAGCCACCTGAGTCACAGGCTCTGGCAAGGCCTGGAAAAAAGTCCCTAAACTCCAGTGAGTTGTGTTTTCCCTGTTCCCAGCAGAGCAGGAAGGTGGCGGGAACAGCAGGGTTTTCTTGGAGACCTGGCAAGTGCAATACATTCCCAGCCTCCTGCTGGGATGAGGCCAGCGGCTGCATCCTCCCCACAGCAATCACGGGTATCCAATGGGCAGTGACAAGCCAGAGGCAGCTCCCATGGCAGCACCCAGCTCCTCTGCTACCTCCCTGCTCCCACCAACACCAGCCGGCTGAGCTCTGGATGCTACAGGGTGGAAGAGGTGGACAGGGAATGCAGATGGGTGCTTGGTCATCATCCACGCAATATCCTTCCCCCGGGAGAGATGAAAGGAGGAACTGTGGCCTTGCCCCACAGCAGGGAAGACGATCAAGAAAAACCCAGGGCCACGTCTCCATTTCCAGGGCTCTTATTTCGGTGTTTGGCACAACACTGCAATGTGGTTTCACCCAAAAGAAAACTCAGAGGATGCAGCAGGGCGCTGGGGTTCCCCGGGGGAAACACAGCCCACACAGCACCCACAGCCACTTCCGAAATCCCCTGAGTCAGGAGCTGCCTTGTAGCCCTCCACCAGACCCCCAGTGCCCTCAGGGAACATGACTCAAGTCTCCACATGCCAAAATACCACCACTGGCCCTGAGACTGGGGAATTTGCCCCCACCCACTGCCAAAAAAAGAGCCCAAGGCCACTCGCACCAGCAGTACTGTGGCATGGCTCCTACCAGCATGGCCAGGAGGATGCCATGGAGCAATGTTGGGGCAGGGAAACGCCAGTGCCAGCCCAATCTTCACCATCCCTTTTATTCCAGTGCCAAGAGCAATACCCAGTGAGGGCGAACCCGCGCCCTGGGGCAGGGGCACCCACTCTTGGCTGCTCTTGATGTACCGTTACCATCACCCAAAAGGGCACAGAGAGGAACAGCACTGGCCCCACTCCATGCCTTGGCTGACCCCCCCGAGCAGTCAGGGGATGCCGCTGGCCTCCAGGGAGGAACACAGAAAATTTGTGAACATATAAAAGGGTTCCCCGAGGCAGAGCCCATCATCAGCATGCCAGAGAGCAGCTTGGCTCCTCCTGACACGCTCATGGCACCCAGAGTAGACCTGGCAGCCAGGGGTAGCCAGGAGACCTTCCATCCTCTCTTTCAGGGCTCTGGGCTCCTGCCTCTCCTCCACAGCCCCCATATCCCATCCTCACTGCCAGCAAGGCTGCTCCGGGGTGCTGGTGTTGGAGCCAGCAAAGCCTCGGCCCTTCTCCCCAAGGCCTCCCCCGGCAGAGTGGCAGGAGGGAGCTGGAGAACAGCCCCCAGCCCAAAGCTCAGCCCAGCAGGGCGCTGCAAAGGGCCGGAAAGGGGCAGGGAAAGGGGACAAGTGTCTCTTTTTGGCTGCAATAGAAAGTTTTAAATATGCTCATTAAAATAATTGCTTTTTAAAAAAATCCTCCCCTAGCCCCGGCAGGAGGGGCCCCGATGTTGCTGTCCTCGGGGGTGACCAAGGTCCTGAGAGGTGACGGAGCAAAGCCAGCATCCCTGGTGGCAATGTCCTCTCGTGGTTCCACGGCTCCCCACCGCCTGCCCTTACTCCAGCCCCAGGATGTAGTTGATTCCCTGGACCAGTCCAATGATCACTGGCTGCCAGGCCACTAAGTAGCGCAGCCAGTCCAGCAGCTGCCCATACATGACGTGCGGCCTCTCCCAGCTGGGCAGGAAGAAGTTAAAGAGCCATGGGGAAATGAGTGAGAGGAGCATGGCCCACCCAGAAGCCACCCAAAGGTGCCCCAAAGCAGGGACAGAGAACACAGCTGCCCAGGGAGGGATAGACAAGCACCCAGGGAAGGACAGACATGGGTCCTCTTGGAGGGACCCATGTGGCCAGGCTTGCCTTGGGCTTTGCAGGGTCTCTGCCACAGACACATGCTGCAGCGACCTATCCAGGGTGCCAGGCAAGCCCCTCACGCCTTGTGTGCTCTACCCACTGCTTCCCTTCCCAAAGTGCTGGCTCCCAGCAGGAGAAAGGATACGGATTACTGAACATCCTCTTGAGATCCACCTTCTCTTTGCAGTATGGACACGTCTGCTTCTTCCCGACAATGCACCAGCCCCGGATGCAGAACTCGTGAAACCTAGGGAGTGGCATGTTAAGGGGAACTGGAAGAAGAGGGGGATACATGGCTCAGTGTGGAGGAAACCACCAAGCCTAAGGAAGTCCCCCCAGAGCCATGGAAACATCCCGCCATGCAAGGATGGTGCATTGCATAACCACAACCATTTCCTAGAAGGTGCAGCAGCTTCCAGAGACAGCAGAAGGAGCTCATGGGGCAGCAGGACGGGGCCAGGGTGGCAGCACGAAGGCCCTGACCGATGCATGGGCACCAGGGAGATTGAAACTCTTCAGTGATGGTGCCCAAACACTGGGAAGGTTCGGACAGCCTGGAAGAGCTCTGTGAACTGCATGCATTTTGGAAGCCTTCTTCAAAGGCTTCTTGGGGATTAACATTTAAGGCATTTCTCTGTAAGTAAGGGTCTGACTTAGAGGTGCCTGCTATGCTCTTCACAAGGATTTGCACAACCTGTGCACAGCCTGGAGAAGTTACAGGAAAACATGAGGTGGCTACAGCTGACTCTGCCACGTACAGGGGTGTCGCTGAGCAAAAAAACTTTCCCCAGAATATCTCTGCTGCTCAAACCATGGAAGAATGCCAGGGAGCAGCAACAGGAGCCACTCCCTTGTCAGCCCTGGAGCCATCGATCCAGGAATGCCCAGCCAGCCCTCACCCCTGAGGACCACCAGGAGCACCAACCAGCTCCTCTGGCAGTCACACCACCCCAAGCCGCTGCAGTCCCGAGCCCTTGCACAGGGTCAGCCATAAATCTCACCAACCGTTCCCAAGAGTTAAATTTAGGCCCTGAGTTTTGCCAGCATGACCTTTGCTCAGGCCCAGTTTGGAAACCACCTTGCAGACAGTAATGCACAGAGTGCCAGAGGACATCTCATCTCCACATTGAATCATCATGGGGAAAACCCTGACCCGCCACCCCAGCTGGGGCTGAGCACCAACCAAGACTTCCAGTTTCAAAACCCACTTCACATCAATCAGCTGACAGGAAGGGCTGAGTGACTCCAGCGTGCTGGAAACCCAGGAGGAGTTCTGGAGACGGAGAAAGCTGCTGGGCTGGGGCCAGAGCAGGTAGGGACCAGCAGTGATGGACCAGGGGGCTGTTTTCAGAGGGGGGCCAGCAGTGTTTCACCACAGTTCTTCCTTATGGACACTCAGGACCCACTGCAATGGGTCTCTGATGAGGGGCCAGTGTGGCACGGAGCAGGGGTGCCTCATGTCCTGACCCCACACCATCATTTCCCCCAGAACATCTGCCAGGCACTGCCAGGCAGGTGGGTCACAGCGGATTTGTCAAAAGCAGGTAGAACCTGAGGTGCAGCTCCATGGCTGAGCAGAGGTAGCTGAGGAGGAGAAGGAAGAGGAAACAACCACTTGTGACTGGCAACGAAGTAATTTCAGGAACACCTCGTCCCATGCCAAGTCAGTGATGACATAGGCACAGATCACATGCAACTTCAGCCAGACGGCCCCAACTCCCAGAACAGGCATTTCTTCACCCAGTGCGGGAGAAGCCACGGGGCAGGAGCTCCCTGCTGCCCACTCCAGCTTGGGGCCAGTGAGGCAGGGGGCTGGCACCTGCAGAGAAGGATACACGTGGTTGCAGGAGAGGCGGTAGGTGTTCTCAATGATCCCCTCCTCATTGACATCCACGAAGATCTGCTGGCCACAGACGGCACAGACGCTGTCGGAGAGGTGCTTGGTGGGCATCCCTGAGGCGCTGTAGAACTGAGCAAGGGCAGAGCAGAGGGAGAGTGGTGACAGTGGCAGGGCACGTGTCGCACACCCACAGTAGCACGGCTAAGCTCTAAGGAGGGCTGGGGTCAGTGCCCCAGGAGTCAAGCCTTGGCCTTTGGGGCTTAAAAACCTTGTTACAGGTCTGGCTGCGGGAAACAACTACAACAGGACAGCTGCTCAGTGATGCAGTGGCCCATCACGCCCCAGCCCCATGCACCCCCTCCCCATGTTGAGGGGCCACCCCTCTTTGCTTCCCAGTAGCCAGGTGGGTTTTCAGCTGCCTGCCAGGGCCATGCACCCAGGGCAGAGACTGGGGGAGAGAGCAGGACAAGCTGGAGGTCACAGCTTTGACCCAAAATGACAACCTTGGGCTGCCAGTCAGATACAGCCCCCACCTCCAGCCCTGCAGGTCCCTGACACTCATTCAGCAAAGCGCACAGCAGCCACCCCCCTCCATTTCCAAGCCTGATGGCTCAGCACAGGCTTGACACAACACGGAGAGTGCAGGCACAAAACCAGGTCCCACACACTTTGGTCCCACACACTCCAGCTGCAAGGGACCCCTCAGGATCATTGAGTCAAACTCCCTGCTCCACCACACTACCTAAAACTAAACCATATGACTAAGAGACTCCTTGAACTCTGGCAGACTTGGTGACATGATCGTGTCCCTGGGGAACCTGTTCCCTCTGGGTAAAGAACCTTTACCCCATGTCCAACCTGCACTTCCCCTGATGCAGCTTCACTCCATTTCCTCATGTCTTATTGCTGGACAACCACCTCCCCTGGCCAAACAATGATGCTGTGCCTGATGCACCCCAGGACACAGTTGGCCCCTTTCAGCTGCCAGGACACACTACTGACTCATATTCAACTTGCTGTCAACCCAAACTCCCCAATTCCTTTCCACAGGACTCTCTCTGGACTCTTGTTCCCAAATTTGTACCTATAACCAGGATTACACCATCCCAGGTGGAGAATCTGGCACTTGCCCCTGTTAAATTTCACACAGCTGGCTTGCCCAGCTCTTGTCTGTCCAACTCTCTCTCCAAGAAGCTCACAGCTCCTCCTGGTTTAGTATCATCAGCAAAACATGCCTCTGGCAGAGCACTGGCACAGCTTTGCTCTGAGCATTGAACAGAGCCCTGGGGATCTAAGAGAGACCCGAGCTGTGCCAAAGTGTCCTAGTGTGGCAGGCCAGGAGCAGAACCTCAAGGAGCAGCAGCAGCAAGTTCAGAAAACGAGGAAGAAGAAGAGGAAACACAAAGTCCAAGACCCTAAACAGCTTCTGAAAACAAGAAACATAACCTACTCCACTGGTGTCCTAGGTCACGTATTTTTGGTGGAGTGCGTTATTTTGATACCAGGTGAGTAGGCTATGGATTTTAGGCCACAGCACACTCTGTCCACAGGGACAGCAAAAGTTGCAGCAGGTACAAGGAAGGAAGCTCACAGCGTGAGTCCTTCCCTGGTGGCTGCAGGTCACAAGTTAATGCAAGCACAGTGTGGTCCCAGAATTGGGAGTGTTCATTGGCACAGGAGATTTTAAAAGCCCAGGAAAAGAAATATTTGTCAGTTTAGTAGGGCTAAACAGATCAGTCCACTTCTCCATAGAATCAGAGAATGGCTTGGGTTGGAAGGGACCTTGAAGATCACCCAGTTCCAACTTCCTGCCATGGGCAGGGACACCTTCCACTAATCCAGGTTGTTCCCAACCCCATCCAATCTGGCCTGAACACTTCCAAGGATGGGGCAGCCACAGCTTCTCTGGGGAATCTGTGCCAGTGTCTCACCACCTTCACAGGGAAGAACTTCTTATCCTTCTGGGGATGACGGGACCCTGCAGAGGCTTTGCTCTTCAGGAAGGGTCTCAGAGCAACTCTTGTTACATTAGATCCAGGGACTTTTTTTTGAGGGGGGAATTCCCATTCGAGGGAAGCCAAAGCTGCTGCTGAGACCAACATGTTTCAGGCCCCCTGATATGGGGCACAACTCTGGCCTGGGGGACAGTCCATTGTGAACTCACCCCGATGGTTGAGGCCATGTAATCCGCACACATCTCAGCAAAGTCCCGTTCCAGCACTCCGTAGTAAAGACCATAGAAGAGGAGGGAGATGCCAAAGTCCATCGCATCTTCTGGTTTGATTCTACAACAGAAAAACCATCAACAGGTTTTCTTTGAGGGCAAAGCCACTCTAGTCATATTCCACAGAATGTATTATTCCATAGAAGTAGTCGACCTCTCTAACCATGAAGCTGGTTTGGGCTAAACTCCTCTGCCACCACCCATGGGCTGGCTGCTTCTTGCAGGCACCTCTTCATCAGTACAGCAAAGGAAATGCCACTGCTGCCCCCAGGCTAGACACCACAGAGCTGGGGGAGCCGCCAATAAGTGAGCTGGAAGGAGGGCTCTCCAGCAACCTGGACCAGTTCAGGTACCAGCACCTCACCTCTGATCCTCCCAGGAGTGAAAGGACACCCCAGCAGTCTCTTTGGCCCCATTAACCAGATTGCCAAGTAAATTGTTTTTCCAGAGTAATAGCCAAAGGTGTGTTCCACCCCATCGCCCCAGGAGTGGGAGGTGAAAGATTCACTCACCTGAATAATAAGTTAAGACCAAAAAGCGTAAACATGACAGCCATGTACCCCACAATCCCAGTAGCATAGCTGATCTTGTATATTAGTAGAAACCATTTATAAACCAGCCTGGAAAGAATTAAAACAAAGAATTTAATGACTTCATTTTTTCCTGAATCAAAGTGTGCCAATCACCTGAAGAGTTTCATTTTTCACACAGCTGGTGTGTTTTGTAGTGTTTTTACAGACACTTCACCTACCCCTACACATGGGCAAGAGCTTTACATTCCTAATTCAACCTGTCACAGACTGCTCAGTCTTGACTTCCAAACTAGAAACCTCATGATCTCCAAAGGCCATAAGGAAGCATGCTGCATGCTGGGAATGCCTTGGGTGAGGATAGCAGCCCACGTGGAATCCACCCTTCCACCCCCCACCCAGGTACTAAGTACATTGGGCTGGCTGCCAGCAGCCAGTTAAGTGCTTCACACCCTTTCACATGTGCAGGGCTCTTGAACTCCCAGGGTGCGAAGCTCAACACGAATCTGTGGCAGGGAAACTGGAAAGAGCTCCTTGAAATGGTTACCCTGGGGCTGAGGAGTTTCCCCAGGAACAGGAGACAAACCTGGGTGTTGTCTGTACCAGAGGCTTTCGAGTTGCCCGGAAGGTGACAAAAGCTGTGACTGCTGAGAAGAGCACCCAGATCACCAGGAACCGCCACCAGTTCAGCTTGATAGTGAAATACAGAGGCACTACCCACATCTGGAAGAGGGTCACCATCTGCAGGAACAGAGGAAAGGCATTTGGAGCTGGTTCTCTGCTCCTCAGACATCAGAAACACCCTGTCAGTCGTGGCAGCCATTCTCCTGCCTGCATCAAATGGCCCTGAATTGCACCAGGAACATGGGGAGGTTTGACCTGTGGCACCTAGAGAAGAGCTCAAACCTCAGCTGAGGGCATGAGTCAGATGGGGAGCAACTGAGGGAGCTAGGGAGGCTCAGCCTGGAGAAAAAGAAGCTCAGGGAGGACGTTCCTGCTGTCTGCACCTACCTGAAAAGAGGTTATAGCCAAGTGGGGCTTGGTCTGTGCTCCCAAGTTACAAGTGACAGGACATTAGGAAAAGGCCTCAAGTTTTGCTAGAGAAGGTTAAAGGTTGGATATTAGGAAAATTTCTTCCCAGAAAGGGTGGTGAAACCCTGGCACAGGCTGCCTGGGGCAGTGATGGAGTCACCATCCCTGGAGGGATTTAAAAGCTGTGTGGATGTGGCATTTGGGGACATGATTTAGTGCAGGGCTTGGCAGTGCTGGAGAAACAGTTGGACTCAATGATCTCAGAGGGCTTTTCCAACCCAAACAGTTCCATGATTTTGTGAGGGAGTCAGAGGCAGCAGCCACGTAATTTTTGGTAACAAAGGGTACAGTTGGCAGGAGAACACAGAGGAATCATCTCCAGAGAAATGTATGGGAGATGATCCACACAGCTAGTTGTTGTAAGGCAGCTACACAAACCTTTGCCTTCCCAGGGTCCCAACACTGCAACCACAGACACCTCAGACAGATATTACACAAGACAAGAAGGTTTTGGCTTGCCTCTGCACTACAGCAGATCCCAAAAGGATCTACAGCTGTGCAGCTGAGCTCTCACAGCGCCGCTGGAGGGAAACAGGCAAAGAGGTTTGGTTTAAAGTTCACAGAGGACTACAGGTACTACCTGGAAACATTAAATACAATATTATTATCACTATTATTATGACAAGGAAGTCAGAGTGAAGTTGCTTCAGGAAACTAACAGACCCAGACAAGCTGGTGGCATCAGCCAAGTGGCAGGTCTGCTCAGCAGAGTGCTGCAGGAACAATCAAACCCAGGCTGCCAGCAGCAAGAAGCCCCCATTGCTTCCAAGGAAGCACCCACAAAATGCAGCTTCCCTCAAGACAACCCCCAGGATCTGCTTGTCCATCCCTGATGTCAAAGCACTATGTCACATCAAGTTATTAACATCACTTCCAACAGAAACTTGAGGCCTTCAGGTTCATCCATCCTCATCCCTAGCTAGAATCCCCCACATGCTGGGAGAAACACAGGAATGCTGGGAAAACAAAGGAATCACACCACCAGACAACAGGAAAACCAGGAACGCTTTTCTCATCAGCAAAAGGAAGGCATCGCTCAACACTCGCATCCAGCGTCGGAGGCAGAACGGCTGTGGGGGTAACTTACATTGTAGGAGCGAGGGTGCCGCTGCTTCCACTGAACCAGGAGGAGCTGTGCCACCACAAGTGTGGCAATGAGGATGAGGACCATTTCGGCATGCATCGCCTCGTGTCCACGGTGCTTGGCATGCATCCGTACGTGCTCCACCCTGCAACGATCAGGAAAAGGCGGCTGAAGAGCGTGCCGGCACAGATTGCATGCTGGGGGACAAACACAGGAAGACCAGATGGAAAAACAGCACTAAGAAGAATTGTAGCTGTGAACAATCCAGAGGAGAAGAGACAGAAGGCTGCTCTGGGACCAGCTCATTTCTACACTGTGAAAGCCAAGAACAACATTTTGCCCATCTCAGCATGAAGGAGGCGGAGAACGCCCACTGATGTACCTGGACTAATGAACATGGAGTGTGCAGTCGACATAACTCCCAATCCCAGAATGGGCAAGGTTAGAAGGGACCGCCACCTCTTGGGTCATCTCCTTCAACCGTCCTAATGAAGCAGCGTCTTTCTAGAGCACATTGCAACTGTTTGACCCAGAGTGTGTGCTAATTCTCAATACCAAACCCTCGGCCCAGTTTTGGAACCATTAACACTGTTCTCCAAATTGTCCAACAAGGGAAAAGCTGGAAGGGTCATGGTGGAGAGTGGGGGGAACAGCTGACATCTGGCAAAAACCCCCAAACCCCAGCAAATTGCTTCTCTCCACCCTGAGCATGCTGGAACAAGTGATTTCCAGGCTGATACTTGCCAGACACCTGGGGTTTCTTTGCCCAGCTTGTGCTGTTTGACCAAAAACCAAGGTGGAATTAAGAGCTGTGACATCCTTATGTCTTGGTCTGCAGATGATAATACTGCTCAAGAAGTTAGAGGAAAAAAAATCCAAACCAAACAAATATGCCAAATTCTCTGATTTTAAGTCATTCTCTAGAAACTAATACAGAATCACAAAATCAGGTTGGAAGGCGCCACAGTGGGTCATCTGGTCCAACCTCCATGCTCAGGCAGGATCATCCTAGAGCACATAGCACAGGATTGCATCCAGATGGTTCTGGAATATCTCCAGTGAGGGAGACTCCACATCCTTTCTGAGCAATCTTGTTCTAGTGCTCGGTTACTGCACAGGAAAGAAGTTCTTCATGTTCAGGTGGAACTTCCTGGGCATCCGTTTCTGCCTGATGCCTCTTGTCCCATTGCTGGGCACCACCAAGCAGAACCTGGTCCATCCTCTGATCCCTCCCTGCAGACACTGACAGACGTGGATGAGGTCCCCTCTCACTCATCTCTTCTTGAGGCTGAACAGGCCCAGCTCCCTCAGCCTTTCCTCATAAGAGACATGCTCCAGTCCCCTCATCATCTCTGTAACCTCTGCTGGACCTGCTCCAGGAGCTCCATGCCTCTCTTGTCCTGAGGAGTTCAGAACTGGACACAGCACTCCAGAGGTGCCTCACCAGGGCTGCGCAGTGGAGCAGGATCACCTCCCTTGACCTGCTGGCAATGCTCTTCCCAATGCACCCCAAAATCCCATTGGCCTCCTTGGCCCCCAGGACACTGCTGGCTCAGGGACAGTTTGTTCTCCACCAGGACCCCGAGACCCTTCTCCACGGAGCTGCTCCAGCAACTCGGCCCCAGCCTGTGCTGGTGCAATACTGAGAGTCCAGTCTCACTGTGTTTTTCAATAAGCATCTGGATTAAATTGGTTTGGCTAAGGGGAAAAAAAGGAATTTTTCAGGCCCCTTACTATAAGACAGACATTGAAGGGCTGGAGGGCGTCCAGAGAAGGGTCAAGAGCACAAGTCTGGTGAGGAGTTGGCTGAGGGAGCTGAGGGGGATCAGCCTGGACAAAAGGAAGCTTAGGGGGGGGATCTTCTTGCTCTCTACAACTCCCTGACAGGAGGGTGGAACCAGGCAGGGGTTGGGCTCTTCTTCCAGGTAACAAGTGACAGGACATGAGAAAATGGCCTCAGGTTGTGCCAGGGGAGGTTTAGGATGGATATTGGGAAAATTTCCACACAGAAAGGGCTGTCCAGCCCAGGCACAGGCTGCCCAGGGCAGTGGTGGAGTCCCCATCCCTGGAGGGATTTAACAGACATGTAGATGTGGCACCTGGGGACATGGTTTAGTGGTGGCCTTGGCAGTGATGGGGGAACAGTTGGACTCAATGATCTCAGAGGGCTTTTCCAACCTAAACTATTCTGTGATTCTATATTTAGTGGCAGTTTAAAATAAAAAACATTAATATTGCCTTTTAAGACAGTTCGTACTTCCCTCCAACAAAAAACGCTGACCCTTTCCTGCCCCACTGTGAACACAGGCTGTGCTGCTGGTAGCTCTGGTCAGTAGCAGGAGCTCAGCTGAGATGTGTGCTCCAGATCAGCTCCCAAAACACTCACCTCCATCTCTCCTCTGGGGACAAGTGTGAAAGATCAACCTAGGGAGAAAAAAAACCACCCATGAAATCAGCTGCTGGGAAACACTGGATTCAGATGCTTTAAATAACAAACCTCGACATGCCCACAGTGCCAGCACAGCCCAGAGTTGTCCTTCACCTTCCCAGGCAGAGTGAGAAGAGCAGCAACTCCCCCTGCTCCTCTGCCACTTACACTCCCATATTTTATTGGAGCTGAGACTCTGTTCACCATCCCATGCCACCAGAACCAGAGAACTGGCTTAAATCCCACATTCACAACCCAGCCAGGTGTCTCAGGGCACAGAGCGGTGATCCCAGTGCAGCCAATGCTCCCATCAGTGGTAGGAGTCCAAAATCCCACTAGGATGCAGGACAGAGGACAGTATGTCACACACCAGCAACAAACCAGTGCCAAAAAGATTTCAAAATCACAGAAAAATAAAGATTTAGGCCTTGCTTTGCTGAGATATCTGGAAATTCCTCCCAAACATTACAGGCAGAAGCTACTAAGAGCAAGGGGACCTGCTGTTATTAGTGAGGATTGACAATGGATACGTGTGTCCCATCTTCTCCAGTAAGACTCACAAAAAGTGTGAATACTCTCACTTTTGGACAGGGGAAGAATAAGGGGAGCGTCAACACTGCATTTCTGCTTTCACTTGGAGCTTTATATGGAATCATAGAATCACAGAATGGTTTGAGTTGGGGAGACCTTAAAGCACATCTTACTCCAACTCTCCTGCCGTGGGGACACCTCCACTAGACCAGGTTGCTCCAAGCACCATCCAACCTGCCCTTGAACACCTCCAGGGATGGGGAGTTCACAGCTTCTCTGGAGAAAACCTTCCCTCGATATCTTCACCTAACTGCTGAGGAGCCTCCAGCACCAGTCATGCCCCCACAGGGGCTCACTGACCGGGCAGCACACCCTGACGCACGGCACTGGGGAGGGAATCGTGCAGCTCTTCCCATCACCTTTTCTTGGTGAGACACAAACTCAGATTAAACCAAGAGCAGCTCGTCTGGGGTGGGAACATACATGTGGAGTTAACAAATCCTCACAGTGCTGGAGACACTCCAGCATTGCTGAGGTGTTCAAGATGAAGGTTGGAAACAAGCCATAACAGGGACTGTTATCACTCTTTCCTGCACACATCGGAGACGTGTACACAGGAACAAGCTCTACCTCACCCCACTGGGTACAGGGCCACAGGCTTGGCTTCAACCTTTATGCCGGGGCTCTCCCCAGGCTGGTGCAGCAGTCACCTCACCTGCCTGGTCATCACCACCAGCACACAGGTGTCTCCCAGGCAGCAGCTCTGATCACAGCCAAGCTCAGCTGAGGATGCACAGCTGCCTTGCTTCCTCTGTGGCACCTAATTATACCCCAGGGTGAGGAGGTAGGGAAAAACACACGGCAGCAATCCATCTGCCTGATGTGGAACATCTGCTGAGCTTCACCCCAGAGCAACACCTGCGGGAAATTCAGCCCTTGAGAATCAAGTCCTGAAGAAACACATCAGGACTTAGATGCAAAATCTAGACCTATGAAAATCCTTGTTGGACCTCGCTGGTTTGCGACCAAAGCCGAGGGAAGGTGGTGACAACCTGACACCGAGAAGGGTGTTTGTATCAACCAAATTTCGTGAGCACCTCTGTTCCTAAAGCAGCCATGTCCAGATCCACCAGTTCAGTAGCTGTGATGTAATTTGGAGCAAGAACTGCTCCAAATAAACAGGAAAAAAGGAGATTTTAAAATGTTCGCTAGTCACTGCACACAGGAGAAGGTGAGAAGCCCCAAGAGCTTGTTGGCTCCAGCACAGGTCAACCCCTCCGCAAGTTCTGGGAGTCACCCAGTTGCTCCCACTGCCTCCCCCCAGGAGATCCCCACTCCTCCCAGGCTCTGCCCCCACCCTTGCTGGATGAAGATGTTTGACAAGCACCTTCCAACCACAGCAAATATTTTCATTCTTATACAGTGGCTCAGCTCACTTCTCTGTACCACACCAGCAGCCGCTCCATCCACAGGGCTGGGCCCATCTTAGAGACTGGGACATTTACCAGCGTCTTTCCTTCCTTCCCTGAATCTCCAAATTCTTCTAACAAATGAAGCTCCCTCAGCCCCAAACCCTGTGGAAATCCTGCTGGCATTGCTCAGAGAGGGCTTCTTCCCAGCTGTGCTCCCAAGCCACCCAGGGATCCACAGCCCTGGACACAATTTTCTCTCAATTACAAGGATTCCCCAGAGCTCAAAGCTCCTGAAATAACTTTATTAAGGGAGGGCCAAGACATGACAGAAGGGATGTTGGGAGGGATCCGATGACTGTCAGACAGGACTTGGCAGAGCAGTCACCCTGAATCAGACATTCCAGTTAACCTCTCCTTGATCTGCACACTCTCTTAGCACAGAATTTTTGGGTTGGGGCTAAAAATGCACAGCAATGGCAAAGGAAGCACCTGCTCTTGCTAGCAAGCATTCATTCCACTTCTAGTTTGGAGTCGTCTTATTTTAACATGCAGTTTTTAGGTCTTTTGAGTCTCTTTCTAACCCCAACAGCTAGGTAAAAGAACCTCTACTCCTAAATCTCCCTTTACCAAGAGGGGTTTGCCAAGAACAATTAGAGTGACTGAAGCAGCTGAAGATCAGCTCTACCAAGTGTTGAGCATCAGCCCACTCCTGTTTCAGCATCCTCCAGCTGCCACACCAACACAGGACCCAGTGCACAACCAACTACAGCTCTTAGACAAACTTTTTGTTTAAAAAAAAAGGAATTAAGAATAATTCTTCTGCTCTCTGTGTCCTCTGTAACTCACGATCCTCTCAAAAACCTCAGCCTCCTCCGGGTGAAGACTAGGAGAAACTAGATATCTAGGACTAAAGTCTAATCCTCTCCTCGGATGTGGTATCGTGGCCTTTGGAAGAATCTCGTGCCACTCCCTGGTTTTCTGCAGGGGCTGATGCCCCAAAGCCTCCACACACCTGTGCTCCCCACCACTGGGACAGTCAAGGAATAACCCCCTCTAGGAAAACACAAAGGCTGTTGATATGGATACCACCAAAGCTGGAGCCACACATTCCTCACAGCCCAGGGAGCTGGGAGGATCTCCGGGCAAACATACACGCCACTGTGAGCTGGCTGTAATCTACTTATGCTCTAAATCTCCAAAAGAGACAAGAAGAATGCCTTGAGAATGGAGAACAAGCAGCTGCTGATTTCAGTTCAAAACTCCAGGGCAACTGCCAGCCCTGATCTCACTTTTCCCATAGCCCCAACCTCAATCTTTGTCTCTCAGCACCTACTAGGAATAACCTGAAAGAAGGGGAAGATAAATATCCACAGCACGGCTGGGAAGAGGCACGTTCTTTAGTGAAAGTCTGAAGAGATTTTGGAATCTCAATTTTGCATTTTTTCTGCTCATAAGACAGCGCAGGAACACGGAGCGGGGAGTGGAAATGTCCCAACTGATCAAACATTTGGATAATTGGAAATTAGACCTTTCCTCCCCACAGGCAGAGCCAGAGCCACAGGACACTCGGCTTTATTCCGGTGGAACATTAAACTGTTTTCAGGTCCCCACCATGAGTTGGTCATCAGCAACCTGCTCTGCCCAAAGAGCTGCCAAGACTTCAGGACAACACAAGCAGATGGGTTTTGTACCAACAATTTGTGGAATCACAGGGATAAGCACAGTCCTATATGCACCTCCTCATTCGCTGCCTCCTTGTGACACCCTCTCTGTCAGCCCCTGATGGAATGAAAAACAGGAATTTCACTTCTGAGGATCAGAGATTTGGATCTTCCACATTTTTACACACAAAGTCACCAATGAGTATCTTAAAATATAACCAATAGCAACTCAAGAGTAACTGATCTGTGGTTTAATCCTCCCATTACCCCACTGCACCCACTCTCCAGCAGCAACACAGGGCACAGGGAAGAGGTACAAGCTCCCACAGCTCAGCCATACACCAGGGAATCTCCACAGCTTGGCTCTACCAGGAATCTTCTCCAAAACAAACATCAGCATCTGAGAATTTTTAAGCCACACCACCAATTCTTGAGGAAAAGCCCAAAAAAATACCTGACTGTACCAGCTAAGTGACTTATGCCCCCTGTGCTGCTGCTCCCACAGTGCAGACAGGATGGAACCAGGCTCTCCTGGTTCTCTACAAGTGGAAGAAAAACTCCCAAGCATGAAGCACAGGGGATGGTGACGAGCCACTGCAGAGCCCGGGGCAGCAGTGCCGGAAAGTGGCGCGTACACTGTGGCAGACGCACCCACCCTGATTCCGATTCCATCTTTCCAAACCGATTTTTTTCCCCAGTTTTGTAATTTTTCATCCCCAGTTTAAAAGCCAGGACGGGAACAACAGCTGAGCTTCCATCCCTGCCCTCCTGCCCCCAGGACCCCCACTGTCCCCTGCCCCATGGGCCCTCCGAAGCTCCCAGTGCCACCCTACCCCGGGACCCCCAATGTCCTCCTACACCAAGGATCTCCCCCAGCCCTAACACTCCCCACACCTACTTGCCCTAAAGCCCTACAAGCTCAGACTAACCCAGAGCCGCCNCCCCCCCACTAGCCAGCTCTTTCCGCCGCCGTTCACCAATCACCGGGCAAGCTGCTGCACCTTGGGCCAATCGCTGGGCGTGGCGCTGCCCCGGCGGCCAATCAGGAGAGGGGAGGAGTGGAACAGCTGCCAGACGCGCCACTTCGGGCGCATAAAAGCGGTGAGCTGTCAGGGCCAGAGACCGGCTGCCATTTCCAGGCTTATAGCGGTACGCGTAACGTCCCTCGGCAGCACCGACAGCACCGGCCGCCTCGCACCGCGGTGCCGGCAGTGTCAGTGCTGCCGGGCCGCCGCCCTGCCCCCGCCCGCCCCTTTCCGCTACCGCCTCGCCCTGTTCCGGAAAGGGCACACATAGCAGATGGTTCCTGAGCCCCGCCCGCACCGGGCTGTAGCGCTGTGTTGCCTGGGGACTACGTGTCCCGTCAGGCACCGCGGCTGCCCGGACCAGGGTCCCGAGAGGGGCTGAAGTAAGGCGGGAGAGGCGGGGCGGGCGGTGAGGAGCGGGAAGCGGGCCGCGGCGCTCGGAGTCACGTGGTTTGGGCGGCGGGAAATTCGGGATCGGTGCGATTGGGGCTGGGGGTGAATGGCGAGCTGCGGGGTGAAGGGCTGGGTGGCGCTGGGTTGGGGAGTGGCGTGGAGAGGCTGTGGGGCAGAGCCAGGGGTTTAACAGGGCTGAGAAAGTGGGGAAGGACTGGGGGGCTACTGCGATAGCAGAGTAGCTCTGGGTTATTGTTGTGCGTCTGGGAACACGGGGCGCAGAGCTGGAGGGAGTTGTGGGGAAGGACTTGAGGGCACTGGAGGGACCGAATAGGGCTGGGGCTTGTGGGCTGGGTATGAGTGGCACCCGGGTGGCAGAATGGGGCGGGAATGGCGGGGTATGGGGTGAGCTGGGGCCACAGGGATGGCTGAATGGGGCTGGGGGATTGTGAGTCAGATGTGGGGGTTACTGCTGGGGCAGTAACCTGAGGGGTGGTGGGGCAGGTCTGGGGGACACTGAGGCGATGGGATGGGACTGGGAAGCTGCTGAATGGTTCCAGAGCCAGGAGGTGCCCAAGCCCATCAGACTGTCCTCTCCCTACCAGGCACTGGAGGAATCCGAAGGGAAGTTACATTCTGGCAGTGTTGTCTCCGGAGGATCCTGAATGGCTCCAGTTAAAATCAGCTATGTGGTGTCCTTCTCCTCCCAGGTGCCTGGGGGTTTCCTCTGGGGGGCTCGGTGTGGGGGGTGATCCCTCTGAGCTGCTGGGGTCTCTGAAGAGCTGGGTCGGGGTGTGACAGGGTGCAGCGCTAGCTCTCCTTGTTAGGCTGAAGGGCAAGAATTCCACGTGATTCTTACCCTCTCAAGATAGGGTGTTGTTCCTGTGGGTTACCAGAGAATTCTGTGTTTCTCCCCTGTGCCCATAGCAAGCTGGAGCTGGAGGGAAAGGTGTTCAGGGAGGGGTTGGTGCATGACGTTGTGTCCCTGCTGTGCTTGCAGGACCCCAAGTACCCGGCAGAGAACCTGCTGAGTGAGGATGGCATACGGCCCTGGCTTGGCTGCCCCAAGGAGCACAGCAGGCAGCTGAGTGTGGAGCTGCAGCTAGAGAGAGCCAGTCCCATAGGCTACGTTGACATTGGTACTTCCCTGTCCCCCATCCCCATGCAGGAGCCAGGGCTGTGCCCCACAATGGGGTCGGCAGCTCTGAACCGCCTTGCCCTGTCCTTCTCGCTGCTTCCCAGGGAACTACGGCAGCGCCTTTCTGCAGATTGAGGTTGGACGCTCCTCGTGGCCCTGTGACCAGCCCTATCTCACCTTGGTGCCCACTGTCACACTGATGACACCAGCTGACTCGAAGCAGGACCAGAATCGCTGCGGGGTTCGGATGTTTAAGGAAGGTGAGGATTGATCCAAAGGAAAAAGGCATGGGGAAGAGCTGTGGGCCTGGTGGTGGGATGGAGCTGACAGGGGGGGATGGTGATGGAATGGGGTTGGCTGGGGGGTGAGATGGGGGGCTGGCAGTAGGATGTGGCTGATGGGAGGGTAGATGGGGACAGGTAGACCAGAGGTCAGGGTTGTTCCTGGCCTCAGGAGAGCTGTACCAGCTCTGCTCCCCTGCCCTGGCTTCTCTTGTGCCCATAATCCCCCAGATGTCCTAAGTGGCACAGCAACAGAGCAACAAGCAGGGGCAGGAGTGGTGTTGGGACAGTGGTCACTGCTGTGCCCCATCCACCCCAGCTGCTCTCCCCCACAGCAGATTTCCTGGAGCTGACGGTGGGGCAGAAGTGGGACCGTGTGCGGCTCACCTGCAGCCAGCCCTTCAGTCCGTGCAGCCGCTTCGGGCTCTCCTTCATCCGCCTGCGCACACCACAGGAGCAGGAGCCTGAGCCCCCCCAGCCGCCCCTGGATGCAGTAGGTGTCTCTCACGCCTCCATGTACCCCTCTGCATGGGGAGGCAGCAGGAAGGGGCAGCTCCTCCATGGACACCACTTGTGCCCCATGGAAAGCACGGGAGGCGCTTGCTGGGCTGAACCAGGGGCTGTGCCAAGAGTGGTGGGCACAAGGTACCTGTCTTGATTGCCTGGGGCCTCCCCTTGTCTTGCAGGATGATGCCGAGCTCTCCGACAGACCCTGGTGCTCCAGCCCTGCCTTTCACCAGACTTCCTTTCCTGAACCATGCTTGTAAGTGGCCTGGCCTGGTCCCCCCCATCCTGTCCCTGTAGTGTGGCCTGGAGCCTCTTGAGGTGCTTCTTTGGAGCCCAGAGCCCCAGCTCCCACCAGCTTTCGCCTCCTGCGAGGCTGACACTCCCTATCCCCAGGAGATCCAGGGAGGAGGAGCAGCTGTGGAGCCGCCTGGGGAAGCTGGAAGCAGCTGCCTGGAGCCCGGCCCACCTCAGCCGCTCTGCCCAGATGGTGCTGGTGGCAGCGCGGAACCAGGCGCTGAGGCCCAGAGCTGGCACGAGCACCCTGGGGGGTCACCCGGAGCTGCCGGCCAAGGACATGGGAGGTCCCGCTGTGCCAGGTGGGTGAATCAGCACAGCCATGTCCTGGGTTTGTCCTCAGCCACTGTGGGCAGCAGGGCAAGGGGGAATTCTGCTCTGCTCAGGTGAGACCCCACCTGCAGGGCTTCTTCCAGCTCTGGGACCCCCAACATCAGAAGGGTGTGGAGCTATGGGAATGAGTCCAGAGGAGACCACAGAGATGCTCTTGAGGGCTGGAGCCCCTCTGCTCTGGAGACAGGCTGGGAGAGCTGGGGGTGTTCAGCCTGGAGAAAAGAAGGTTCTGAGAAGAACTGAGAGCCCCTTCCACTGCCTAAAGGGGCTCCAGAAGAACTGGAGAGGGACAATGGCTTCAAACTGTCAGAGGACAGGGTTAGATGTGATATTAGGAAGAAATTCTTCCCTGTGAGGGTGGTAAAATACCAGCACAGGTTGCCCAGAGCAGCTGTGCCTGTCCCATTCTTGGAAGTGTTCAAGGCCAGGTTTGATGGGGCTTGGAGCAGCCTGGTCTAGTGGTAAGTATCCCTGCCCATGGCGGGGGGGGGGGGGGGGGGGGGGCTTGGAACAAGATAAGCTTTAAAATCTCTTCCAACCCAAACTGTTCTGTGTCTCCATGATTCCTGCCTGCCTCCTCTTCCCCAGGCTCTACACTGGATGTCCCTGCAGCCCTCCAGAGCACCTGCAGGCAGCCAGACAGGCACTGTGCTCCCAGCCCTGTTGGCAGGTAATCCCTCGAGTCACTGTCTTCCTCCTGCCCTCACCCTGGCCATTTACCACTCTCAGTCTTTCCCAGATAGTTCTACGCCCCGCCCTTCACTCTTTTGGGCTGGCGGATTGTGGCATAGGGTGCCTTCAGCATGTGACCCCTCTGCAGGGCTCCAGCTGCCACCTCAAGGCCACCCAGGGTGAGAAGAAGAGCCCCAGTCCACGGCCCCCAAGAGAGACGTGTCAGGAGGAATGACAGGGGACAGGCCAGCGGTGATGGGGAGACAGGTGTCTGCCCCATCTGCTCAGGTGGGTGCTTGGCAGGGGTGGCAAGCCTCTGGTGGCAAGGGGACACTGAGCAGCAAATGGGGATAATGGTGGCAGTTCCATAGCTGGGATGCATTGCTCCTGCTGATGCCCTAGCACTAGAGGGACATCACAGTGTATCTCAGGCTGCCATGAGAACCATCAGGGAGGGTGTCAGTCCAAACCCCGTATCATGCCAACACCAGCGAGCCTGTGACAACCACATCACCTTCCCTTTCCACAGGCCACTTCCTGCTGGATCTGCTCCCCACACACGCCTCCCAGTGCGGAGAAGACCCCACCGCAGCCTGGCCTTTCTTGTCCCCTGATGCCTGGGTGTCTTGCCCCATTTGCCAGCTGCCCTTTGGCGTGGCAGAGGTGGAACAGCATGCCAGCAACTGTGGGGATACACCAGGGGCCCTGTCCTCACCCCAGTACCTGCAGTAGGACAGCAGAGCTGGAGACAAACCCTGTGTCACCTCCCGTAGGGGCTGAACCTGCAGTGCCCCAAGGGGCAGAGGCATTGCAGCCCCAGGACATTTGTGGCAAGGCTGGTATGAGGATGGAGAAGGTGCTTCCAACCCCATGGCCAGATTTGGTGGGGTTTGAAACACTGTAATGGCAGGAGTTGCTACTGGAGAAGAACAAGTTAAAGAAAGAAAAAAGACAGAAATCTGCACTATGACTGTGTGGTGCTACAGCAGGTTCCCTGGGTGAGCATCCTGCCTTGGGACGCCCTGTGCAGTTGATGGGGACAGTGATAGGACAAGGAAGAGGTCATGCTTTTCCTCCTCTCAAGCCCCGATAAGGGTTCCAGTGCATGCAGACTGTAGGAGGAGGAAGCCAGGACCTCTAGAGCAGGTGAAAAATACACTTTATTTACAAGTAGAAACATTTAAAAATGCTGCCTCAGCTTCCCCAGGAGGAGCAGGAGGACAGGGCAGGTGGGGGGGGTCCCACACACAGGGAGGAGGGGGGGTGGCCCTAGGGATGCTAAGTTTTACCTCTGTCCCTGTAACTGGGGCTGCAAGATATCCCTGGGGAGAACTCAGCCCCTCCAGCCCCAGACTGGTGCCAGCCCCTGCACTCATGTGTGTTTCTAGCCCTCAACCCCTGTGCATCCCCTTGCCTTGGGTCCTGGAAGGGTTTAGGGTGACAATGGGTGCAGGAAAGGCAAGGGGACCCTGCCATGCCCAGGGCACCCCCACAGCTGTCAGTGGGATATGCAAGGCAGTCATATGGGTGGCCCCACCTGCTCCCCCTCAGTGCTCCTGGGCCCTGGGGGGACACGGAGAGGCGAGGGGGTGCAGGTGGGGGCCAGGGCTGAGTCAACAATGCAGGGATGGGGGAAACCTCAG
Source organism: Edolisoma coerulescens (assembly GCA_013397115.1). Classification (NCBI taxonomy): domain Eukaryota; kingdom Metazoa; phylum Chordata; class Aves; order Passeriformes; family Campephagidae; genus Edolisoma; species Edolisoma coerulescens. Next base: position 60,350 of record VWZW01007326.1, on the reverse strand, counting down.
GATGGCTTGTCCTTGCGTGACTGGCGACTGGCCTGGAAAGGACGGAGCGAAGAGGGGATGTTAGGGACCGCGAACAGAACCAGGGCCCCATGCTGGGACCTGCTGTTGCCATGGCACCCCAGGGACAGCAGGGACTGTCCCCCTTTCCCCCATGGCCTGCATGGACCCAGGGCAGGGGTTAGGGGCACTGGGGTGAGCATGAGCTCAGAAGTGTGCCAAGGGGCTCAGGCAGTACCTACCTTGCCCTTGGGGGACTTGGCGGTGGCAATGCGGGATGAACGGCGGGTGCCGCTGCTGGTGGAGGGTGTGGGAGTGCTCCTCTGGGCAGCTGCCCGGCGCAGCAGGCGCCTCCCCAGCTCCCTGGGGGTGTTGAGGATGCTGAATGCCATCGACTGGCGCCTCTGAGCCTGCAGAGAAGGGACAGGGCCATCAGCTCAGGGTGGGACAGGACAAAGGGGTCCCTCCTGTTCCCCCTTTTTTGCTCTGAAGCTTACTTGCGTGGCTGGGGCTGGCTGCTCGCTCTCTTGACTGACCTGGGAGGCACTCGGCTCACTGCGATCCTGGGTGGTCTGGGGCCGTGGGAAGCAGCTGGTTGGCTTCTTGGACTGGAAAACAGGAGACCAGCTGGTACTGTCATCTGGGGGTCACCCTACTGTGGGGCTGGCAGCAATGAGGGAACTGAGGGGCTGCAGGGTGGGGATGGGAGGGAGGGTGGCAGTGCCCAGGGAAGGCAGAAGGCTCAGCCCTTTGCCTCTGGAATGGCCTCCTTGCCAGCAGTGGGAGCATCATGAGTACTAGACACACCATTGGATGCTGGGAACACTCACTGGGCACTGGGATTCAGGATCAATGACAACATGTGGCACACGGGGGTGTTACCCGCAGGCCTCAGCAGCTCCCTCAAAACCTGGAACACCTGCAGTGGTCTCCAGTAGGGTGCTGTGATGGGGGGCTGGGCTGAGCTCACCGGGGGGGTGTCAGGGCCCTGGTGGGCCTCCTCCGAGAGGCGCTTCCTCCGCTGCCGGGTAGTGATGCTGCTGGCCCGGGTGGGGGCCCGGGCGCTGCACCGGCTGCCTGCCTCGCTGCCGGCGGCAATGATCTGGGAGGGCTGCATGCTGGCACGTCGCAGCGTCTCTTCTGGGTCCCCCATCTTCATGTCCTCATCCGTGATGGTTCCCAAGGAGGTGGAGGGCTGGGGAGGGGATGTGGGGATGTTGCCAAGGGGCACTGTCCATTCCCAGACCCCCTCTCAAACCCCAGTTCTGGAGAAAGGGCCACTTGACCTCCCTCCCCCGCCACCGTACCATGCTCTCTAGGGGGTAGCTGGTCTTCAGGTGCGGGGGGCGGGCCTGGTTCCGCCGCTGCAGCTCCGCAATGCGGTTCCAGTCATCCAGCTGCTCCGGCTCATCCTGGCACATGCCCAGGTTCATGGTGCTCCGGCCTAAATCCAAAGCAGGGAAGGATGAGGCGGGTCCCAGGTAAGAGTTGACTCCCCCAACCCAGGGCAGAACCCCACAGCCAGTAGCCCAAGTGCCTACCCTGCCCACACACACCGAGGCTGGAGCTGCTGCTGCTCCCCTGTAAGCGCAGGGAGCTACGGGTGACTGGCCGGTACCCAGGGAGGCCCAACAGTGCTGAATTGCCAGGGGTCTTCTCTGGGGAGGAGGTTCCCAGCTTCACAGGAGTTTCCTGGGAGGGGAAGCTGGCGAGGGAACGGGTGGAGGCATCTGAGTGCAGATGGCCCTTAGCAGGGGATGAAGTTTTTGTGGACTGAGCCAATGGGATGTTCTTGACGCAGACCAGTTCCTCAGACTCTGCCTGTTTCTGGGAGAGAAAAATCCAGATATGGTGGGATCACAGATGGGTTTATGCTGAATGGACCTTAAAGCTCATCTCCTTCCACCTACCCTTCCCGTGGCTGGGACACCTTTCACTAGACCAGGTTATTCCAAGCCATGTCCAACCTGCCCTTGAACACTTCCAGGCATGGAACAGCCACAGCTTCTCTGGGCAACCTGTGCCAGGGCCTCACCCCCCTCTCAGACAAGAATTTCTTCCCAATATCCCATCTATCCCTGTCCTCTGTCAGTGGGAAGCCATTCCCCCTTGTCCTGTCCCTCCAGGCCCTTGTCTAAAGGCCCTCTCCAGCTCTCTTGGATCCCCTTTAAGCACTGGCAGGGGCTCTAAGGTCTCCCTTGAGCCTTCTCTCCAGGCTGAAGACCCCCAGCTCTCCCAGCCTGTCTCCAGAGCAGAGGGGCTCCAGCCCTTGGAGCATCTCTGTGGTCTCCTCTGGACTCTCTCCAGCAGCTCCATGTCCTTCTGATGTTGGCGGTCCCAGAGCTGGAGGCAGCTCTGCAAGTGGGGTCTCCCCAAAGTGGAGCAGAGGGGCAGAATTCCCACCTTGCCCCACTTCCACAGTGCTGGGGATCAGCCTAGGACATGGTTGGACTTTAGGCTGCCAGTGCACATTGACAGGTCATGTTCAGCTTTTCAGTTCCCAGCATGCAGGGTCCCTCTGCAGTGCTGCTCCCAGTCCCTGCATTCCCCAGCAGGGGCCCCCTGCTCACATCTGTCATGGTGATGTTGATGGTAGTGCGGCGCCGCGCTGAGCGGGTCTTGCACCCAGAGTTGAGTGAGAAGTCACCCGGAGAGTTGGTGCTGCTCTCCAGCTGTGACGGTCTCTCACGGAGGATGGGGGTGAAGTAGAGACTCTCCAGGGATGACTTCCTTTGGGGCAGCCGCTGAGACACCAGTGACTCTTCACTGTCCGATGGCACCACTGAGACTTCCAACTGAGAGCTGGTAGCCTTCCTGCAGAGACAGGGGACAAGGGTAGCACCAGCAGGCTTACCAGGCCATCAGGAACAGTGGATTTTTGGGGTGCTGGAAGCAGATCAATCTGGTACCTGGTGGAGTCAAGCAGCTGTGCCTCATCGAGGCTATCAATGCTCTGGTCAGCCACGTTCTGACAGAAAGTCTCCTGTCCCTTTACTGTGGCAGTCATCACCTGGAACTTGCCAAGTTCCCGCACCTGTTGTTTGGCAACCTCCACCTGGATGGGAAGCAGGGAGGAATGGATGGATCTATCCTCCAAGTGAGGTGTAGTGGTGGAGGTGAGGACAAGGAGGGTGAAGCCCCATTATGCCATGCCCACCTGAGCTTCCAGGCTGTGGATCTGGCTGGTAAGATTCTTGCAGCTCATCTCAGACTCCTTGGCCTGCAGGATGCTCTGCTGTAGCTCCTTGGCCAGCCTCTCCGATTTGCTTTGAAGCTCTGTGTTCTCTTTCTGCAGGTGCTCCATGGCCTTCAGCTTCTCTGCTAGCTCCTGGTTCTGCTGCTTCTTGGCATCATAATGACTTTTTGCCTTCTCCATCTAGGATGTCAAGCAGAGGAATCCTGTCAAGCTTCCCAGCAGTGTCAGGGACAGCGGGGCCATGCCAGCCCCCAGCGTACCTGCCCTTTGTAGTACTCAGCTGCCTGCTCCTTCTGGGTGAGCTGCACCTGCAGCTCTGCCACCTTCTCCTGATGGCTGGTGACCACTGCCTGCAGCTCCCCTTCGAGCGCCTGTGGGCAGGGAAGAGACTGGCTTAGAGGCAAGCCAGGTGAGCCCCCTGGCAGCACCAACAGCTCCAGGGCTTAGCCCCCAGGATTTTGGTCCCTCTTTACCTTAACTCTCTGCTGCTGGTTCCAGGTAGCCTTCTCATGCTGAGTCAGCTTTTTACTCAGCTCCTCCACCTGGAAGAACATGGCTTGGTGAGACCAGCTCCAGGCACAAACCTACAGTCTTTCTGTGGAGGAGCAAATCCCCTCCTCTCTAGCCAGCTCTAGGGCATGATGAGGAAATTTCCTGCCATGGGGCAACTGTTCAGCACCACCCACTGCCAAGGAAGATCCCGGGAGAGGGCAAGGTGACAGTCACTCCATGTTAGTCCTTACAGCAAGGCTGGTTGGAACTACCCAAGCGTAAGGAGCAGCCATGTGCTGAAAGCAAAGCCAGTGTTAAGTTCCCAGTGCCCCAGCGCTTGCAGCCTGGAGTCCCACACGTCATCCAGCACTCCTGACACAGGTAGATGGCTGCTGCAAGTTCTGGCCTGGCTGTGCTCTCCCTGCTCCAGGGGATCCTTGAGGAGCCCCCAGCCCTGGTCACAGCCACAAGGCCTCTGCAGAGTCCTGGGCAATTGTGGCTGGGACTGGACAGGGAAATGGGGCTTTTCCAGCACTGTTTCCCAAGTGCTAATTCCTACCACATCTGAGATCAATGCTGCTCTAGCCACATCTGGACCATGCTGTCTGAGTGCAGCTGTTCCTACCAGCTGTGCCAAGAGCTGGGCCTCGGTTAAAGGGGATGGGGTGGGGAGGGAGGGGAAGCCATCACTGGAGTGACAGTTCTACGCTGAGGAGCCCTGGATGCTCCTGGCAGCCACTTCCTGTGTGTGCTGCCATGGGGCATGTGAGAAGCCATGCCAAGTCGCAGGCACCAATGTGAGGGGGCAGGTGACAGGTTGAGACCCCAATTCCTACCCCCTGGGGGTGAAGTTGCCCAGAGACCTGGAGCCAAGTGCCCCATGGCTGGGTCTGTACTGTGAACAGTTCACAAGCAGGGAGGGTGGCTCCAGTGGGAAGTGGCAACAAGGAGGGCTGTGCACTGTCACTGAGCTGCCAGCACTTGGTCTGCATTACCTGCTTAGTTTGGTCCTTCTGGATTATCTCCAGGTGTTCCACCTGCAAGCACAAAAGGTAGAGGTGAGTACACAGCTGGCACATAGGCTGTTTTTCATAGAATCACAGAATCATTTAGGTTGGAAAAGCCCTCTGAGATTGAGTCCAACTGTTCACCCAGCACTGCCAAGACCATCACTAATCCATGTCCCCAAGTGCCACATCCACATCTCTTAAATCCCTCCAGGGATAGGGACTCTACCACCGCCCTGGGCAGACTGTGCCTTGGCTGGACAACCCTTTCAGGGAAGAAATTTTTTCCTAATATCCAACCTAAGCCTCCCCAGGCACAACTTGAAACCATTTCCTCTTGTCGTGTCACTTGTTAACTGGGAGAACAAGTTACCTGGGAGACCCTCATCTGGCTGCACCCTCTTTTCAGGGAGCTGTTTCACCCTTTCAGGGGAGATGTCCCCCCGAGCCTCCTTTTCTCCAGGCTTAGCCCCCACCACCCCCCTCAGCTGCTGCTCATCAGAGTGGTGCTCCAGATCATTCCCCAGCTTTGCCCTCCTTCTCTGGAAACAATGTGACGGTCCCTTTCACACCTAAGAAGGTACCCAGTCCCTGTGCTGAGCAGAACATGGATTTGGGGTGGGCAGAAGGCCAAGCACACCCCTTTTCCAGGAAGGCTCCCCCACCCATAGCCCCTCTGCAGGGAGTGGAACCCCCTACCTGAGTTGTCAGTCTTTGCCTCTCTTCGAGGAGTTTCTTCCTCTCTTCCAGGGCTGCTGCTTTGCTGCTCTCATACTCCTTACTCATGTCCTCCAGCTTCTGCACGGCCTCCTTAGCCTCCCGCCTGCTGCTGGTCACCAGCTCCTCAGATGCTGCCCGCAGCTGCTCCAGCTCCTGCATGTGCCGCTCCCTGGCCTGGCCCAGTTCCGCCTCAAGCTGCTGCTGCCCCTGGCTGTGGCTCCTGCTGAGCCCCTGGTTCTCCTCAGCCAGCCGAGCATTGGCCTGTTGCAGCCCTGCCAGCTGTGCTCCTGCCTCCGCTGCCTCAGCCTGCAGCCGCTGAATGGCCCGGTCCTGTTCTGCCAACTGCTCCCGCAGTGACGGCACCTCAGCCACCTCCAGCTTGGCCTGCGCTAGCTCGGCTTGCAGTGTGGACACGGCTTTTGCTCTCTGCTCCAGGTCCTGCTGGTGCTGGCTTTCCAGGGAGGCACGCTCGGCCTGAGCGCTGTCAAGCTCCTGCTGCAGGGCAGCCAGGAGTTGCTCCTTCTGTAGGCATTTGTCCTGGCAGACCTTTGCCTCCTGCCGCAGCTCATCCTCCCGCTCGCTCTGGCAATGGCGGTCCCTCTTCAGGGCCTCGATGGTCATCCGCTGCTTCTCCATCTCTTCCTGGCACCGCTGCACCTCCACCTTCATCAATGAGCACCTCTCAGCTGCACGGGAGGCCGCGGTGGCCATCTCTGTCTGCAGCACACGCAGCCTCTCCTCCAGCTTCTTGCTCTTCTCTGACTCAGCCAGGACCAGGCGTTTCAGCTCCTTGCTCTCCCCTTCCTTCTCCGTCACCTGGCGATGGAGGATGGAGACCTCATGCTCCAGGCTGCTGATCAGGCTGTTCTTCCTCTCCATCTCCTGGATGCACTGGGACACTTGCTCCTTCCAGCTCTCCTTCTCCTGCACGGCAGAGCGGAGGGACACCAGCTCCTTCTCTGCAATCTGCAGCTGCTCCATGGTGCCTTCCAGCTCCTTGGATTTGAGCTTCTCCTGGGAGAGCTGCTGGGACACTCCCTCCAGTGCCTCAGCGGCTTTCCGGGCATCCGCCTCCAGCTTGGCCACACGCTGGGCTGCTGTTTGCTCTGCCACAGCCACCTTCTCCTGCAGGGAGGAAATCTCAGCCCTCAGCTTCTGCTCCTCACTCTCCTTCTCCTTCGCCCATGACTGAGCGCTGGACAGGTCAGCCTCGAGGCCAGCCAGCCGCTCTGCCTGGGCCTCCAGCGCAGCCACCTTCTCCTGCTCAGCCTGCAGCTGCTGGCAGACCCGGCCGTGCTCCCGGCTCAGTGCCTGCATTTCCTCCTTCAGCCGCCTGCACTCTTCGTCCTCCCCTCGGGCAGCAGGAGAGGCTCCCAGAGGCTGCTCCCGGCTCTCCTCCAGCACTTGGCGCATGGCCAGCTCCTCACCCCGCTCCAGCAGAGCTGGCTCCCGGTCCTGAACCAGCTGCTGTCTCTCTGCCTCCAGCTCAGCGATCCTGGCCAGGTTGCCCTCCAGGCACTCAGCCGCCCGTCTCTTCTCGTCCTCCAAGATACCCTCAGTGTTCCGCAGGGATTCCTCTAGGAAGAGCAGCTGCTCCTGCAGGCGGCTGTTCTCCCGGGCCAGCTTCTCCCTCTCGGCCAGCCTCTGCTGGCTCTCCTTTAGCCTGCCCTCCAGCTCCTGCAGCTGGGCTTTCAGTGCCTCTGCTGCCACTCCCTGCTGCCGTTGGGCACCCAGCTCCAGGATCTGGGCTTCCAGTTCGCCGACCTTGCGGCTCAGTGCAGCCTTCTCCTCATCCACAGCCTGCAGCTGGCTGCTCAGGGATGCGTTGGCCTGCTGGAGCTGCTGCAGGGCAGAGTCCCTTTCCTGCAGGGTCTGCTCGTGCTGGGCACTGAGGGCAGCCAGCCGCTCAGCCTGCCCCTCGGCAGCCCATGCTTGTAGGTCTCGCTTCAGCCTCTCTCGGGCCCGGTGGCTCTCAGAGAGGGAGCTCTGGAGGCTGGTGACAAGGCTGTCCAGCTGCTGCTTCTCCTCCTCCAGCCGCATTCCTTTGGCTGTGAGGCTGGACACCTCCTGCTTCAGCTCCTCCAGCTGGCAAAGAGAAGAGCAGGGAGACTGTAGTGGGTCTGACTGAGACTGAGAGATAGCGCTGCTCAGCAGTAGCCAAAACACTGGTGTGCTATCAACACCTTTCCAGCTCCCCATGCAAAGCACAGCACCGTGAGAGCTTCTAAGGGAAAATGAACCCTAACGTTCCCCCCCCATCAAGGGTCTGGGAGTGGGCAAGATCCTGGGAGGGGACACAAGGAGGCCAACTGACCCGAATTAACCAAAGGGATATTCCACACCATATGATGTCAGCTCAGCTATAAAAGCTAAGAAATGTAGGAGGCATTTGTTATTTTAGTGTTGTCCTTCTGGAGCAACCACTCCCCGTGCTGAAGCCCTGCTTCCCAGGAAGTGTCTGAACATCACTCGCTGATGGGAAGTAGAGATTAACTTTTCTCTTTGCTAATGCACACGCAAACTTTCATTTTTCCTTTTTTCCTTTAGTAAACTGCCTTATCTCAACCTACTCGTTCTTTTCCATTTTATTTTTCTCTCCCCCATCCCACTGGGAAGGGGAGCGATAGAGGGGCTTGGTGGGCACCTGCTGCCCAGCCAAGGTCAGACTACTACCGGGACAGGTGTCACTCAAGCTACAGCCAACATGTTCACCAGAGCTCCACGTGCTGCATCCCACTGGGAGCTGCCCAGTGCCTGCCTTCCCCCCCAGCACACCTTGCTTTCCCCTCAGCCTTGAGCCATTCTGCTCCCTTGGACCAAACACCTTTTTCTCACCATGCAGGAGATGCTCTCTTCACAGCCAATTCATATGGGGGGCTGGGGGAGCCAGCAGCTCCCTGGAAGCAGTATTTGCAAATTCAGCCCAAAAGGGGCTCCCCCAGAGTGCTCAGTCCCACATCCCCTATCCAGCAGCAGAGAGCAGCAGGGTCTGCCCCACATGGCTTTGCCATACGTCTCCTGGCACCTGCTGCTCTCTCCAGCTGGAGTAGTTTACCATTCAAGCCCTTGCTGCAGGAGCCCCACTGTACCTTCAAAACATCCCCCATGACTTCTCCCTTCTCCTGGGTGCTGCACTCCTCCAGCTTGGCCAGCTGGTCCTCCAGCAGAGAAATCTTGCCCTGTAGAATCTCGATTTTCTCTTCTGAGCATTTCTGGGGACAGAGACAGGACTGAGCATGGTGCGAGGCAGAAGAGCCAACCAAGGAGAGGCATGGTCACCCAGTCAGTACTGACACCATGCTTTTCCAGCAGCTTTGTCTCTCCCCACTGCAAGGATAGCAGCCTGTCCCCCCATGGCAAACCCATCCTAGGAACAGGGAGAGGCTTCCCACAGGAGCTGGCCATTACACAGCTTCTCCCTGTGTGCTGGCACAAATGGGCAGGAGGCTCCTGGCTGCTGCACCCTCCTTGCAGTTGGCATGGCCCCCAGCTGGGGGGACTATGGGGGAGCTACAGGGGCACACCCACCACTCCCAGGGCCCCCTGACCTTATCCTGCAGGGCAGCATGCAGCTCCTTCTCCAGGTGTCGCTGCTTTTCCTGCGACTGTGCCATGGCAGTGTTGTGCTCCTCTGAGAGCTCATTCAGGGCTCGCTGCAGCTGGACCATATTGCTGGCGATCTCCCGCAGCTGCCAAGTGAAAATCCCCCCAGTCCAGAAGAGGGTCAGAGTGTGCCTTTGCTGTCCAGGGCTCTGCCTACTCCCCATTCCTAAGAGCTCCAGTACACAAGGCATCCTGGGTTCTGGGTGCTCACCACATGCAGGCAGCTCCACCCAGTCCCCATTCCCCCACCACAGTTCCTCTTTGGATCAGGATCTAGAGCCCAAGGCAGGCTTGGTCACTGGGTCAAAGATCGCATTAGCAGAACCATAAACATCCCAGCATCTGGCACTGCCATCAGATCCTCCTCCCTGGGTTCCATCACAACCAGCTGGGCTGTGGGGACACAGAGAGGACACTGTACCCCATACCTTGAAGGAAAGATCCCCATTCTCTTCGGAGAGCTTGTTGATTTTTCGGTCCATCTGGGCTTTTTCAGTCTTCAGGTCCTGGCACTGCCTGAAGGCCTCATGCAGGCGCCCCACCAGGCTGTGGGGAAGGAGGTGGTTAAGGAGGGGGTGCACGCTGGAGGCAGGCGAGGACATTACCAGGGATCAGTGCTGCTGGATATTGCCAGGGAAACTAAAGGTTCCAAGAGATCTCCGTGCCTTGCTGTGACTCTACCATCAACCCAGCTCTAAAACTGGGTCCCAAGAGGTGGCAAAGCAGAGAAGAGATAAGCAATGTTTGTGCTTTGCAGAAGCCCAACCACTCCAAACTGAGGGCAGAGGCAGCTGTGGGACTCCAGCCACCCCCCTGCAAAGGGATGTAAGTGAGGAAAGGACAAAAAAGACACGGCACTTCCAGCAGAGGCTGGGCAGCCTTCCTGAGTAAACAATGGCACAGGGACAGAGCAAAGACCAGGACGCAGTGTGACAGGTGATTTTAAGTGTGTGACGAAGCCCAGTACATAGGATCAAAGTGAAGGCCTGGGAAAGGGGCTGGAGTCAGGAGTTCCAGGATCACACTGAAAGCTTCCCCTTTTCCAGGGCAGGTGAGAGCCACATGGGCAGCACACCCTTTTCACATAACGGGAATAGCTGCTCCCATGCAGCGTTTGAGTTAAGAGTGGGCCGTTAGAACAGGCTGCATGGTTTGGGACTGGATCCCTGCCCACTGCAATAAAAATGGGCTGCAGGCCATAACTGCCCTGAGGGCACGGGCAGTGCGATGGCGGCACAGCCGTGTCCTGGGCTGATCCCACAGCGTGGGCAGCAAGGGAGGAGGGGATTCTGCCCCTCTGGTCGTCTCCAGTGGAACCCCACTTGCAGAGCTGCCTCCAGCTCTGGGGTTCCCAGTATGAGAAGGATGTGGATGTATCAGAAGAGATGCTCCAAGGGCTGGAGCCCCTCTGCTCTGGACATAGGCTGGGAGAGACCTGGGGGTGTTCAGTCTGGAGTAGAGAAGGCTTCAGGGACACCTCAGAGCACCTTCCAGCACCTAAAGGGGCTCCAAGATAGCTGGAGAGAGACTTTGGACAAGAGTCTGGAGTGACAGAACAAGAGGGAATGGCTTCCCACTGACAGAGGGGCAGGGTTAGATCAGATATTGGGAAGAGATTCTTGCCTGTGAGGGTGGTGAGGCCCTGGCACAGGTTGCCCAGAGAAGCTGTGGCTGCCCCATGCCTGGAAGTGTTCAAGACCAGGTTGGATGGGGCTTGGAGCAACCTGGTCTAGTGGAAGGTGTCCCTGCCCATGGCAGGGCCTTCCAGCTAAATGAGCTTTAAGGTCCCTTCCAACCCAGATCCTTTTTTGATTCTGTGCCTGCTGTCTTCTCCCCAGGGCATAGTGGCAGAGGAACAAGAAGAAGGTTTGCTTTCTCCCCTGTTTCATGCACTTCTAGGGAAGAGACAGGGAACATGGGGTCTGGGGATGTGGGAGTGACAAGGTCCCACCTAGCAGGAAGGAGTGGACGCTCCTGGAGGATTACCTCTCGTTCTTCTCCCTCAGCTCCTCCAGTTCTTTGGGCTCCAGCTGGTCTTCAGCTTGCTTCTCGTTGAGCTTAACCAGGCGATCGATCCGCTGCTGCATCATGGTGATCTGAGCATCTGGGGAAGGGGGCAAGAAAGGGTCCGTTACCAACTTTTTATGTCACCTGAAGCCCCCACAACAGTATTTCTGCACAGAAACCTTCTGCAGCAGGAGATCAAAGAGCCAGGCTACCAGTGGTGCTGCTCAGCATAGGTGTTGCTTCAGTCATGGCTTTTGTTGCCCAGGATATATAAGGGAATACGAGAGGGAAGAAGGAACCTGGAGTCTCACTTGAGGCCTGGCAGGATGGACCATGCATGAGCAGAGTTGTGGTGGGGTCAAAACAGAAAAGTCAGAGAAACAAGGGGAGATCTCTGCCCCACAGACCCCTCCCTGCACCCCAGGACGTTCTGCTAGCAACTCACCCTTCTCCATGATGAGCTTGTGATTCTCTGCCATCTCCACCTCCAGCTCTTCCCGGTTCTCTCTCTCAAAAACCAGCTGCTCCTTCAGCCGCCGCAGCTGAAACCGGGGGGTCTGCATGATGTCCCCCATGGGTGAAGACGGAGTGCTGGGCAGGCTGCAGGGAGGCACACACAGAGCTGGATTATCCTGAGCCAGCACAGGCCCCATGCAGCCAGACCCTCTCTGCTACCCCCGTCTCTGGGGCAAGTTCTCCTGCCTGGCTCCCCAAGGAACTGATGCTTTAAAAACTATTTTTCCATATTTGCCCCTGGAGGCCTCCAATTAAAGACCAGCTTTTATATTACCTCCTACATTAAAATTGTCTCATATGTGTGTTGTTCTGTTCCTAGATTTTTAAGGTATCAGTTCCTCCCCCTCCTGGTTCAACCCTCTTCTGGAGCTCCCCTTTTGCTAGTTGTTTATGGGAATGTGTCTTGGGAGGGTGGCTCATCCTTGGTTCCAAGAAGAGCCAAGATTAGGATAGGGTCTTTGGAATGTGTTTTGCCTTTCTGTCTATGAGGGTAGGAAAAATATTTGAGACAGCTAGGAACTATATAACTATACAATAATAGTCTACAGAGCTACAAATATATATGAAGAAAATATAAAAGCAAAAATCATTTTGGCATCAGGTTCACAGGAATAACTTTGATGCCACATCACTTGAGCAGAAAGGCCATGCTCCTCCTCTTGACTGTACTAAGGCCAACCTCTAAGTGCTGGGCAAAAACCACCACCAGCATGCCCAGGCGGCCAAGGGCATCCTCACATTACCCATAATGTGACCCAGCAGGGTTGAAGCAGTAACTGCCCCCCTGTGCTGGGCACTGGTGAGGCACCTCCAATCCTGGGTTCCGTCTTGGACCCCTCACAAGAAAGACATTGAGGTTCTGGAATGTGTCCAGAGAAGGGCAACAGAGGTGGGGAAGGGTCTGGAGCATGAGTCTGATGAGGAGCAGCTGAGGGAGCTGGGGGGCTCAGCCTGGAGAACAGGCTCAGGGGGGACCTTCTCACTCTCTACAACTCCCTGAAAGGAGGATAGGGCCAGGTGAGTGTTTTGGTCTCTTTTCCCAGGTAACAAAGGACAGGACAAGAGGAAATGGTCTCAGGTTTTGTCAGGGGAGGTTTAGGTTGGACATTGGGAAAATTCCTTCCCTGAAAGGGCTGTCCAGCCATGCTATAGGCTACCCAGGGCAGTGGTGGAGTTCCCATGCTTGGAGGGATTTAAAAACCGTGTAGATGTGACACTTGAAGACATGGTTTAGTGGTGGCCTTGGCAGTGCTGGGGGAACAGCTGGACTCGATGGTCTCAGAGGGCTTTTCCAGCCTGAATGGTTCCATGATTCTAAAAGGAGCTAGAGCCCGAGCTCACCCCCACCATCTATCCCCACACCGTGCCCGAGCAGTGTGCAGCAGGACAGCACCAAAGCAGAACAGGGCATTCTGGGGAGTCAGCATGCAGGCCGGCTACACCTGCAGGTCCCAAAAGCCACCCTATCCACTCCCCCCTTTCCTCATTTCCCCTGGCAGCCAGGAAGCAGGGAACATACTTGGTGCTGGGGAAGGAGGAGATCCTCTGCAGCTCCAGAAAACGCACCTCTCGCTTGTGCGGGAGAGGGGACAGTGGGGAATGCTCCTCGAAGCTGCTGCTGGACATACCGGACGAGGATGGCTCTGCTGGAAATAAAAAGGGAGAAGAAGGCTGTGATCTTTAATATCTGAGGTGCTGACCAGCTGAAATCTCAGGGGCACGGGAACCACAAATTCCAGTAGGGATGGAACAGCCCAACTGAGGAAGCCATAAACCTGCCCTACCTCCCCATCCCTCCCGCTCCACAGTCGTTCCCCAGCACTCTGCTACCACGAGACTGTCAGCATCCCACCTGCTCCACTCCTCCAGGGAAAGGCTGAGGTACTGCGGAGTAGGAAGAGCCAGCAGGTCTAAGGCAGCCCTACTCTTGGAGTTTACAGGGTGCTGTTTTGTAGATGTGGGCATCCAGATGGTGCAGCTGCCTTTATGGCTGGGCAGCTACAGCAGCACAAACAGGAGGAGAAGCCAGGGCCCAGCACTCACCTTTCTTCTGCAGAAATGGCTCCAGATTCTCATTCAGGCACTCCTCGTTATCCAGCACAAATTTGAGGATCGATGCCAGTTCAACCTGTGTTGGAGGAGCCACAGAGTTAGCGGCTCTGTTGCAGGTCACAGGCAGCAACCACAGCAGGCATGGGGCAGTGGGCAGCAACCTGTGCCGGTGCCTACGCTTGCTGCCACAAGCTTTCGATAGCCCAAAACCACCAGCGAGCATCACAGTGCCCATTCCACACTCTTTCAGTGGGACCCAGGAGGGCAAGTCTCAGAGCACCTCCCCCCAAAGGCACTGCTGCTTCCCCCTGCACCCCAGATCCAGAGGAGGAACCCCAAAGGGATTACCTGGGTCTTGTAGTCAAATTCATTCCAGTCCCCAGGGTTCTTGCAGCTCATGGAGGTATGATACAGAAGCAGCACGGCCACCTGAGCAAGGCAGGAAAACATCACTGACCCCAGGCCAGTCATAAGCACATGGGTGCCAGCTGGGACTAAAACATGCCACACAGTTACCTTGGCCAGCGCCAGCTCCTCTCCATCCAGGAGTTTCTGTGCAGAGACCAGGTTCTCTGCAGCCAATTTGTGCCTGCAGTGCTCTGCAACATGAAGCAGAATTCCCACTCATACAGGTGCCACTGGGCATGCTGCCTCCCCTGAGGTGACACTCATGGCCGGGAGGGCACTGTAATGCATCCCCAAGGAGAAGGGACATGGGGCAGGATGGGCTCCAGAGCTGAGATCCCAGTGGTCAGCCTTGGCAATTAATGCTGACCAATTTTTATTCCCCTCCCTGGAACTCCACCCTAGATCCCAGCCTCCCCACCTTGGCATCTCCCCTCCAACATCAGCACAGAGAGTCCCATCTCTGGAGGGTGGGATACAAGGTGGGATATGGTGTCTTCCCTCCAGGAAAGGCTGAGCAAGAGTGTGAGATACTTCCCATTTCCCCTCCCAGGATTTCTGCTTGGGTAAAGTGCTTGGATAAAGGTTTTCCACTGGGATTTGAACAGCCTGAGTCCAGGTACCCAACTAGGAAAACTGCCCCAAGGCAGCATCACCAGAGCAGCCACTGGCACCCTGCCCTTCACACCCAGGACCTCCTTTGCTCTGAACCCAGGCTCTGGCAAGGATTTCCATCTACAAGTTTCCCATCAGGAAGCTTTCCTTTCCACAGGCTGCTGCAGGAAAGCTGCTGGCACCTCGCAAAGCTGCTGATGCGGGGTGGGGGGAGTCACTTTGTGGAGGGGGAAGCTGCAGACAGCAGACCAGACCCCCTCAGGGGTCAGGGGCACCGAGCGGGGGCAGTCACTTTCCCCAGCACCAGCGAAGGGTCTTACTCTGCAGGAAACCATGGATGAAGGAGATCCTCTCTGGCAGTGGCTGGTCCAGCACAGACTCCCCCTCCTTGCTCCCGTGGCTGGAAGAGTGCAGGGTTTACATTAACTCTTTCTGGAGGGATTAGACCAATGCCGAGTTTTGTGCAACGGGGTTCGCTGAGCCTAGGGCTGGCTCTGGGGCACTGCTCTGCCTTCTGCCCCCGCAGCAGGGCCAGCAGAGCCAGGGCCAGCCGTGCCATGCACGGGAGCGGAATCCTCCGGAATCTCCCTGCTGGGAATGCAGCTGGAGCTGGGCAGCCGATGCCCCCCCCACCCCCCTCGCCCCCGGCACTGCTTCCTCCTCCGCCTGCCAGCCCTGGCATCCGGCACAGCACAGAGAGCTTGTGGTGGCCCCACCAGCCGGAAGGCACCACAGGTGCCAGTCCATGCGCGGAGCCTCGGGCTTTTCTTGCTGGATTTTGGGGAGGCTGAAGTTTCCTCTTGCGCTTACTTGCAACTACACTCTTCCTGAGCAGCCGCCAGTTCACAGAATATCCTGAGATGGAAGGGACCCACAAGGGTCATTGAATCCAACTGCAGCTCAGAAACAGCATGCCCAAAACCCACAGCAATCATGCTTGACCAGCACTGCTTCAGTACTGTCACTTACTCCCAAGGTGCCAAAACCAGCAACCTGGCCCGGGACAGGGACTGCCACGAGGATTTGCTCCTCCTCACGGACTTCCCCTGGTGCCACTGGGAGCTCCTCAGCTCAGCCAGCTGCTGTGGTGGCTGCCCTGCTGCCACCCCACTTTATCAAGCAATGGCCAGGCCTCTTTAGAGAGCACACGCCACCAGGATCACTACTAATCCGAGCTGGAGCACAGATCCAGGAGATTAACCAGGTCTGACTAAATATATCTGCGGTGCAGGCAGCTCCTTCCTCCCCACCCACTGCAGGCAGATCCCTGCTCCAAGCAGGCTCTCCTTACCCCGCGCAAGAGGTAATTATAGCAGACAGGCTCCCAGTGAGCCTCCCACCGGAAGGGTTTGAAAGCAATGCATGGCAGCCTCACACCCTCTCAATTTGTTTTGCCAGCTCCTTAACCACCAGGCTTCATCACACCTCTGATGTCCATTATGGCCTGTAGGTTTTAGTTGCCCCTTGCTCCCAGGCAACAAACACAATCCTGATGGAGGCATTCCTCCCACCCCTGCCCAGCCACCTCAGGTCCCAGGACGGAGCAAACAGGCTCCATCCTGACCACACTATTCTCAGCAGCAGCCTGACATCCCCAGGCAACAGAAGCACTTCATGAGGCAGAAACTGTCATTCTTTACACTGCTTTCCAGATACAAGGCTTCCTCAGGATCCCAAGGCTGCCACTCAGGAAAACTTGCTGGGCTGTTCCCTCACCAGAGCAGCATCAACGGAAATGAATAATCTCCTGTGCAGCTGCAGGAACCCCTGTGCCACTGGCAGCAGCACTCAGGTCTTTTCTTCAATGCCAGGAGCAAACCCAGATGTTAGTGCTAGATGTGGTAACAGGTCTCAGATGACAGGAACTCTGACCAAAACACTCCCTGGGCAGCTCTATGGGACCCAACAGCTCGGCCCAGGGCTCTGCAGGGAGACCCCGGCTGTGCAGTGGCACAGAGGAGATGGAGATTCCAGCACCTCATATGCCAGAGGAAGAAAAAATACCCCAAGACCCCCACTCCCACCCTGCCCAAGAAGAGAGCCCCTTAGCTCCTGGGGGCCAAGGCCATGGCTCCAGGAGGCAGCCCAGACCCAGCTGGATCGTTTGAAATGTGCACACAGCTCCCCATACTCACATTTTGTGGATAATTCTGATGAAGACACTACAGTCCTGGAGCTGGGAGAGATCCTTGAGGGGATCAGGACAAACCTTTGTGCTGTTCACCTAGAAATGGGGTGGGATGGTCAGAAGGCAGAAGCCAAGACAACACTGTGCTGTGCCACCCACCACCTCCAGTCCGGGCAGGGGACAGCAAGACTCATCTGGGTGTGAGAATAAATCCACCCCTTCTAACCACCCCTGCCCAGGGAACAGATGAACACGATCCCCACAGCTCCACATCTGGGAGTCCGGGTCCCATTTATCACACTGCTGGAGCCCCTCTGCTCTGGAGAGGCTGAGAGAGTTGGGGGTGTTCAGCCTGGAGAGGAAAAGGCTCAAGGGAGACCTTAGAACCCCTGCCAGTCCCTAAAGGGGATCCAAGAGAGCTGGAGAGGGACTTTGGACAACGGCCTGGAGGGACAGGACAAGGGGGAATGGCTTCCCACTGCCAGAGAACAGGGTTAAATTGGATATTAGGAAGAAATTCTTCCCTGTAAGGGTGGTGACGCCCCGGCACAGGTTGTCCAGAGAAGCCATGGCTGTCCCATCCCTCAAAGTGTTCAAGGCCAGGTGAGACAGGGTTTGGAGCAGCCTGGTGTAGTGAGAGGTGTCCCTGCCCATGGCAGGGGATTCCAGCTGAATGAGCTTAAAAGTCCCTTCCAACCCAAACCATTCTATGATTCTTTGCTTGGACACAGCAGTGCTTTGTGAGACAGATCCAACAACCCCTTTATAGTACAGCTGCTGCCTGCTTCAGGCTCAGCTCCATCTCCCAGGCAGTTTCCCTGACCAGACCAAGCCATTCCAGCATTTCTGGTTACTCAGCAGGAAGGGTGAGCAAGGCTTCTCCTGCAAACACCCACCTGCCCGGGAACAGTAGGAACTGGGCTACCCTAGGACCTGCCCCAGCCACAATCCCTCCTGTGCCCAGCCCCAGCATTGTGCCCCGACACTGCCAGTGCTGGCAGCAGCACATCCCACCTATGCAGCAAGCTCCAGCAGAGGAGGAGGGACTTACCCAAGCAAGGAGAGCAGCAACTCTTGCACCGTGAAGAGACATCGTGGTCAGCCTGCCAGGTCACTGCCCAGACCTAAAGACACCAACAAAGGTGGGGGGCGATAAAAAAGGTAAAGTATAGTAATCACGTTATTAAATGAGTTGCACCCAGCACCAGGCATTTGTGCCCACCAAGGGAGGATGTGCCCCTGCATCTGGCCAGCTGTGCAGGAGCAGCCAGCATCCTCCTGCTTCCCCACAGGCACAGAGAGGGGAGCAATGCTGAGCAGCAGCCAGGTCCACTCCCACAGATTAGGATCCTGACAATGGGTCAGTGGAAAACTGCTGCTTGGGCTCCTCATCCTCCTGCCGTGCCTCCTTCCCTTCCTTCTCGCCTCCAAATGTCACTAACATTTCTTGCCCAGCAAGGCAGTGGCCAAGCCATTGAAACGCTGCCAGCTCCCCTTCCCACCGCTGGTGGTGAAAGAACCACCTGCTGGGGGCACAGGGAGCTCACCGGGCATCGCTGCACTAGGTGGGAGCAGGGATGAGCTGCCCTGACGGGATCCGGGATCACTGCCAGGTCCCCTTCACAGTGACCTTTGCCTCCATGCTGGCTGTCCCCATTGCCACCCTGGTAGTCTTCCAGGGGAAGGGACAGCTGGGAGCCAAAAAGTCACCCAGATGAGGAGTGGGCTCCTCACCCTGTATTGCAGCTGGACACCCCCACCATGACGGGCCAGGAGCCCCATCGGGATCTGCAGCTGCTCAGCACAGCACAGCACAGCCAACCAGTCATGGTGGCTTTGAGGACTACGGAGTTCTCACTGCTGTCAGTCCAGCTGGGAAGCATAGGATCCTCAGCAGGTCCTCCCTGCAATTTGGCTAAACCCCAGCTCCCTGTCCCATGGCTGGGTCACTCAGCACCTACTGTCCCTCTACCCGGTGACACAGCCAGGACCTCTCCCTAAAAATCCACCCAAAAGCACCGGGCAAAGCACTCGTGCAGCACTGGATGCAGACCGTTGGAGAAAACCGTGTTCCAGTAGCATCGAGCTGGGTTTTACTGGAACCAGTCTGCAGACACACTGGTGCCTGGCGTGAGATCTGGACGGACAGGGCTACCCGCTCCTGCCGCGGTCACAGCCTGGCTCGTCACTGGTGACACCGGCCACCCTGAGCATCTGAGACAACGCCATGACCCTCCGTGAGGACGTGCCATTCGTGATTGCAGGCGGGAAGTGGCTGGGGAGCC
>VWZW01007326.1:18687-30840 GCA_013397115.1 Edolisoma coerulescens | reverse complement strand
CCCCCCGGCGCCAGGCCCACCTGGTCGGAGGCCTCGGCCTCGCTGCTGTAGCAGCAGCCCATGGCGAGCGCGGCCCGGCTCCGGCACGGCCCCGCCGCGCGGTCACGTGAGCGCCGAGTCAGCGCGGTCACGTGAGCGGCGGGGGACACACACACACACACACACGCACACGCACACGGCCGCGCCCGCCGCCGGGGGCGCGCGCGGTAGTGTCACGTGGGACGGGGCGGTGCTCGCTACGTCCCGCGGCCTTGCGCGCGCGGTCACGTGTCTGCTCCCAGGGCACCGCCCTCTCCCCTCAGTGCTCCCGGCGTGTTCCGGGTGCGCTCCGGTGCTCAGACACCATGTTCCCAGGGTTCCAGTGCTCCTAGTGCTCCCAGTGTTCCCAATGCCCCCAACACCCCCCATGTTACACCCCCCATGTGCTCCCAGTGCTTCCAGGGTCCCCAGTGCTCACAGTGTCCCCATGTACCTGGTGCCCTCAAGTTCCCTGTGCCACAGTGCTCCCAGTGTTCCCAATGTCTCCAGTGTTCCCAGTCCTCCAGTGCTCCCATGTTCCTAGTGTTCCCAGTGCCTCCATGGTTCTCAGTATCCCCATGTTCTCAGTTTTCCCAGTGCTCCCAGTAGTCCCAGTGCCCCAGTGTTCTGAGAGCTTCCAGTGTTCCCAGTGCCCCCATGTTCCCAGTGTCCCTGATGTCCAGATGCTTGAAGGATAAATTCGTGGTCAATAGATTTGCCTCATTGTGGTTTAGGGCTCACATGCTTCAACGATCTCTGTGCAAAGGAGATTTTCAAAGCCGGGGCCCAAGGTTATGCTACTGATAGGGGACACAAAGGGTGCAGAACTTCCCATTTGGCAGAACTCCCAAGATAAGTAGGAAACTAACACAGTCAACTCAGCAACTGTGCTGAAATCAGCTCAGACGGTTGACAAGTAGTTCTAGCATGNGCCCCTCCCGGCGCCACCCCCGCCGCGGGCCTCGCTTCCCCCCGGCGCCAGGCCCACCTGGTCGGAGGCCTCGGCCTCGCTGCTGTAGCAGCAGCCCATGGCGAGCGCGGCCCGGCTCCGGCACGGCCCCGCCGCGCGGTCACGTGAGCGCCGAGTCAGCGCGGTCACGTGAGCGGCGGGGGACACACACACACACACANCCAGTGCCTCCATGGTTCTCAGTATCCCCATGTTCTCAGTTTTCCCAGTGCTCCCAGTAGTCCCAGTGCCCCAATGTTCTGAGAGCTTCCAGTGTTCCCAGTGCCTCCATGGTTCTCAGTATCCCCATGTTCTCAGTTTTCCCAGTGCTCCCAGTAGTCCCAGTGCCCCAGTGTTCTGGGAGCTTCCAGTGTTCCCAGTGCCCCCATGTTCCCAGTGTCCCTGATGTCCAGATGCTTGAAGGATAAATTCGTGGTCAATAGATTTGCCTCATTGTGGTTTAGGGCTCACATGCTTCAACGATCTCTGTGCAAAGGAGATTTTCAAAGCCGGGGCCCAAGGTTATGCTACTGATAGTGGACACAAAGGGTGCAGAACTTCCCATTTGGCAGAACTCCCAAGATAAGTAGGAAACTAACACAGTCAACTCAGCAACTGTGCTGAAATCAGCTCAGACGGTTGACAAGTAGTTCTAGCATGGGGATACTGGGACCACCGACTCACAACCAGTGACCCAAGAGACCCACCAATACAAAAGGGGAGAAAGACTGTGCATGCAGACTAATTAACATATGAAGCAAGGGAATCATATAACCAATAGAAAGTAGAACACTAATTAATGACAGAACTAGGTAACTCACAAGCAATGAAAAATGGTTTTGTTTGCTAAATGTATAAATAGTGAAAAGTTTTGATAGGTGTGGTGCTGGCTTTGCCAATTGGCTCCCCAGCCCCCATTTCTGTGCACAACTGTAAATAACCAAATACCTCAACTCTTGCACACTGGGGGAAGAACCTGTTTTGGGACTACACCCTTAGTGCTCCCAGTGTCCCCCAGTGTTCCCAGTGCCCCCATGTTCCTAGTGCCCCAGTGCCCCCCAGTGCTCCCAGTGTTCCTATGTTCCATGTGCTCCCAGTGTTCCAAGTGGTCCCCATGTCACCTTTGTTCCTGGTACCTCCAGTGTTCCCAGTGCCCCCATGTTCTCAGTGCTTCCAGTGCTCAGAATATAAAGTGGGGGGAAGAATGAGGAAGAGGGGGACATCTGGAGTGATGGTGTTTGTCTTCCCAAACAACTGTTACATGTGATGGGGCCTGCTCTCCTGGAATAGCTGAACACCTGCTTGCCCATGCAAAGCGGTGACTTAATTCCTTGTTTTGCTTTGCTTGTGTGTATGGTCTTTGCTTTCCCCATTTATCTATCTTTATCTCAATCTCAACCCACGAATTTTCCAGCTTTTACCCTTCCAGTTCTCTCCCTGAGCTTGCTGATGGGGGAGTGAGCAAATGGGTGTGTTGGGCTTGGTTGCTGGCTGGGGTTAAACCACAACTGTCCTTATTTGTCGCCCAGTGTGGGGCACTAAGGGTTGGGATAACAATAGATCTGTCCAGAGCAGGCTGGAAACAAACTTGATCTCAGCATTTGCTGTATTAGGTCCAGAGCCACTGGTCACTATGTTGCTTGGTCCGTTCACATGGGTATGGTACCTAATCCTGGATGTATTCCTGTATTCCTGTATATGCTCCTCGGGGCGACCTTTTACAGAGCAGGGACAAGGATCGGCATTTCTCTGTTGCTGTACTGTGGGATATGTGTTTATGACATGATAACATCAAGGGCAATGGGGCTACTTTGGGATGTGTATTCAGTGCTGCTCTCCTGCCCTTACTTCAGCACTACCTTCGGGAGTCCATTAATAATTGTACCCAGTCTGTGGGGGGAACAAGGGAAGGATGATTTCCCCCCTTTTTCCCCCCCTTTTCCTCCTTTGGGCCTGTTACAACAGCTTTTGAGAATTTTGAATTCCCTTTGGATGTGAAGGAAAGCATGTTCTTGTTGCTATGTCTGCTGTGTCTCAGTGCAGTCCACGCTATGTTTAGAGTCATGTTTGGAGGCAGAACAGAGATTTCCAAGAAGGCCATTCAGAGACCTGTCCTGAGGGGGAATAGTCATGAGTGGCATGGAATGTGTGAGAAAATTGGCCAATTTTTAAAGAAATTCCCTGCTCCAATGGTTTGGGGGTTCCTCCCTGAACGACGACAGGACCCTGATAAAGTGACAGAATATTTGCAGGGAGGATGCTGTGGCAACTCCAGAGATGAGGAACTTACTGCAGTGTGTTGGGCCTTGGCTACTCTTTATTGGACACTGTTGGTCAGTAGAGAGCACCCTTGGGGAGGAGGAAGAAACAGAGCAACAGGCACCGTGGCCACACCAACTGCAGCTGAACCAGGGGAACAACCTGGGCTGGGAGCAGTCAGCCCTGCACAGAAGAAGGAATCCAAGACAAGATCAGTTCAGTTAGTGAGGGATGACAAAGCAGGGCCCTCAGAACAGGACGAGGAGGCAGGGCCAGAGAAAATCACCTGATCCATGTCCCCGGGTGAGCTGTAAGATGTGTGATGCGTGAAAAGGTTTCAGCCACCCCACAGAGCTGACCTGGTGACCTGGCTGCTCCAGTGCTGGGATATCCCGGCCCACGATCTGCAGCTGGATGGTAGTGAAGCCAAGCAACTGGGATCCCTTCCTGGGATGTGAACATTGACTGGGGCATTGGGAAGAGGACAGAAACTCTCAGGCTCTGGAGGTGACTCCTGTCAAGCGTGAGGGAAAGGCATTCTCTCAAGGATGTAGTAGTGCACCGAGACAAGTGGAACACCATGGAGCAAGGTACCCAGTATCTTGGAGAGAATGAACTGTGCTGGAGGTTGAATCTACTGTAGGGATTCAAATAACGAGCAGTCCCCTGTAGGCCCAGATGTCCAGTGTACACAATCCTTGTGGCGCAAATTTGTACAGAGTGCGCCATTGTTGTACACCAACTCATTGTCGAGTAAATTGGCAGAGGGAGCCATCTGGTATTGTCTGTTGTCAGGAGGGAGGTCTTCCATGTGAGTCATTTTTTTTCTTGTACTCCCTGTCATTAGTATTGTTGCTGTTACCGTTCGTTTTCTTATATCCAGTAAATTGTTCTTATCTCAACCTGAGATCTTTTTGTGCCTCCAATTCTCCTCTCCATCCTGCCACTGTGGGAAGAGGGAGAGGAAGGTGGGGGAGCGAGAGAGTGGGCATGGTTTGGAGAGTCTCAGTGGGGGCACTGAGCAGGGGAGTACCATTCCTAAACCACAACAGATCCCGGTGCCCCAACCCTCCACACTCGCAGTGCTCTCAATGCTCCCATGGTCCCAGGGCCTGCGGTGTCCCCAGAGTCCACTGATTCTGGTTCCCAGTCCTCCCGGTGCCCAGTGCTCCTGGCTCCCTGTGCTCCTGCTGCCCAGTGTTTCCAGTACCCAGTGTTCTCAGTGCACAGTGACAGGACTCCAGCTCCAGTATCAGGACCACAGCTCCTAGTACTACACGCCAGTATTGGGACCCCAGGCCCCAGTATCAGGACCCCAGATCTGGTATCAGCACCCCAGCCCCAGGCCCCCTTCTGCAGCCCAGGACCATCTCCCAGCCCCAGCCTGGCCCTGTCTCCATTGCCAGCACCACTGAGCTGGTAACCGGAGCTCCAATAGCAGCTGCATCTGAGGTGACACCATCAATAATTGAGTGGCAGCAGGGCTTCACGCAGGACTGCCTGCCTCTGCCTGCCTGGAGTGTGGGGACAGGTAGGTGCCACTCCCATTGCCCTATCCTGTCGCTGTGGCTGAGGACCCCCAACAGCTCAGGGCGTGGGGACCAGGGTGTGGGGAGCTGGGTGTGAGGTGCAGGATGTGGGGGGTGGGAGCAGCAAAGCTGGACGAAGGGGGCTGCAAGGGGTTGCGCTGTACAATGCCCTCAGAGAGCCCAACCCCCTGGGACACCAGCCCTGCCAACCCCAATATCAGGACCCCAGCAGATGGGTCCCCAGCACTCCCCAGCCCTGGCACAGGGACCCCCACAGCATCCTGGGGTGCTCCAGCCCTGCAGGCCCAGCAGCACTGGATCCCAGGGAGAGGTACCTCCAGGGGGTTCACAGCACAGCCAACTTGTGGCACAAGTGGGAGCTGTGAGGCTGGCACCCTGGGAGGACACCCCACCACAGCATCCCCTGTGAGGGGATAGATTTGCCTCATTGTGGTTTAGGGCTCACATGCTTCAACGATCTCTGTGCAAAGGAGATTTTCAAAGCCGGGGCCCAAGGTTATGCTACTGATAGGGGACACAAAGGGTGCAGAACTTCCCATTTGGCAGAACTCCCAAGATAAGTAGGAAACTAACACAGTCAACTCAGCAACTGTGCTGAAATCACAGCCTCACTCACTTGTGATGGTGTCTCCGGCGATTGCCCTGGCCTTCCTCCCCTTCATTGTCACCCTGCTGATCCGGTACCGGCACTACCTGATGCTGCTGTACCGGGCTGTACTGGTGGCCTGGCTGCGGGACCGGCTCACCGGCACCTCGCGGGAGCAGCGTGCCTTCCAGTACCTGCTGGCCCATGCCATCCCTGGGGACCCCCACCACATCCTCCAGACCTTCGATCAGTGGTGCTACCACTGTGAGCACCTCAGCTGTGTGGGGCCTGACAAAGGTGAGTGCCACCCTTGCTTGCCCACACTACACTGGGCATGGCACCATTAGCATGGCCATGGCACCAATGACATGGCTGTGGCACAGCCAGCATGGCCGCAGCACCACTGGCACAGCCATGGCACCACCGCCATGGTCATGACAGCACTGACACGTGACAGGGTTGGTGTGGTCATGGTACCATTGGCATGGCAGTGGCATTGTTGATATAGCCATAGTATCATTGGCATGATTGTGGCACCATTGACATGGCCATTGCACTGCCTGCACAGCCACGGCACTGTTGGTATGGCTATGGCGCCACTGACCTGGCTGTGGCATTTTTGGCATGGCTCTCCTCCATCCCTCCTCTGGGCACTTGGAAACTGCTTGGCACCTTGTCCCTGCCCAGGGCTGGGGTGGCACAGGTTTGTGGCTGCTGAGAGGCACATGCCATGTCATGCCACGTCAGGGCGGATCGTGGAGCGGGTGCTGTTGGAGCGGGCACCACTGCGGGTGCTGGAGCTGGGCACATACTGTGGCTATGGCACTGTGCTGCTGGCACAGGGGCTGCCCCCCGGTGCCCACCTCTACACCATCGAGGGAGACTCCCGACACGCTGCTGTGGCCGAGAAGGTCATCCGCCTGGCCGGCTTCAGCGAGCAGATGGTGAGTACCCAGGCACTGGGCAAAAGCCCAGCTCTGCACCTGAAATTGGGGAGGAGATGGGTGGGGGTCTTTCGCTGCTGTGGCAGGGACTGCGGCACCTGCTGGAAGTGTATGTGGGAAGAGAAAGGTCCTGTCCCACGTGGACCCGTCGCCACCCTGTGAAGCAGGGTGCTGGGTGGGCACCCTGACACGCTGCCCCAGCAACTGAAGGTGCTGCAGTACAGGTGGAGCTGATTGTGGGCCCCTCGGAGGAGGTGATACCCCGCCTGCGGGAGAAGCACGGCCTGATGAAAGCCGACTTGGTCTTCATGGATCACTGGAAACGCTGCTACCTGAGGGACCTACAGCTGCTGGAGAGCCACCAGCTGCTGGCTGAGGGGGCCACCATCCTGGCCGATAACGTCCTCTTCCCTGGGGCACCCCACTTCCTGCAGTATGCCAAGACCTGCGGCAAATACCACTGCAAGGTGCACCGCGCCAGCCTGGAGTACTTCCGCGCCATTCCTGATGGCATCGCCGAGCTCCGCTACACCGGTACCTGCTGAGCGGGCAGAGAGCTCCTGCCTCGTGGTGGCCACGGTTACCGCAGGAGTGCCAGGTCCCCAACCCCCCCCCCTTGGCCTCAACATGGGCTCTGGAGGAAACGTGGTGGCTGCTGTGGTCTGTGGTGGGGCGCAGTGGGTGGTAATGAGGTGGCTCATTCCCCGTAGTGTTCCTGCCTGCACTGCACTGCAGTGCAGACTGGAGGTCTGCCAGGCACCCCAGTGGATGGTGGGGAGCAGCCCTGCGCTTAACTGGGTGGCATCCCCTGCCTGCCTTGGTGGCCTCAGACAGATTTGGGGTTGTTTTCTTGACTACTGAGTTTATTAGAAAAGATGTGTCAGCTCCAATGTGCCAGGTAGCAGTCTCCCCTCTGGCTCTCCTGGAGGGCTTCCCTCTGAGCCCCCCGTCCCACACAGCACCCACGGCAGGAGGAGCTTCACTGAACTGTCCCCCAGAGCCGTGGGGGGCAAAGGCTCTCCCCCAGTCTCTGGTTTGGTGTGGTCATGGCAGAATCAGATCATCCACTGGTCCTGATCCTGCTCTGTCCCCTCCATGTCCACCTGGGAAAGAAAGAGGTTTCAGATCCCTCACCAGAGCGAGAACCCAGGAGGGGGAGTGAAGGAGAGAAGACAGTCCCCGGAGCTCACGCTCAGGGTCCCACACACAGCATATCCCCTACTTTGGGGTCTCACACTATTTACCTCATTAATCTCCCCATCATCAGGAGACTCATTATAATCATTCATCTCGTCCATATCCTGCATGTCCTCGTCATCTTCGGAGTCCTCTTCACTGTCTTCATCATCTTCATCATCCTCCTCCTCCTCCTCATCATAGTGCTGTGGACACAACAGCTCCAGCATGCCATCTGCCCCTCAAGCCCTGTGGCAAACCCCCACTTCTCTGCCCACACACCCACCTCGGATGCTGGCTTTCCTATGGGCACCAAGTTGTTGTCTTTCTCAGCGATGCTCTGGAGCTGGGGAAGGGAGAGAGGTGGGTGAGCACCCCGACAATTCCATGATACCCTGGCAAACAGGCCCTTCGGGCTCAGCCGCCGGCTTGTGTCACTTCCTGACCATGCCTATTTCCAGCTGGCAGCACCCAAGGAGTCCTGCTGTCTCCCTGGCATCCCCCAGCCAGGCAGGGAAGAGCAGCTACAGACATCTGCCTGAACACCCTGGCACCAAGCAGGGTGGTCCCAATGACTCTCTGGGGCTGACAGGGTTTGAGGTGTCCCCATGTGTGGCATGAGGAGCTCAAACACAAAGCTTATGTATTTCTTTATCAAAAAAGAACCAAATTTGAGGCATCTGATCAGCCAGATGAATACAGCCACAGCAGATAATTAAAGCTCAATTAAAGTACATCAGCACCTCCCATCCAGAGGGACTTGGAAACTCTTCTAAGTGCTGGGGTTTTAATTGATTTAAACTTTTTTTACTTAATTATAAAAACTTAATTACTGAGGGTTTTTAAAAACTTTAATCAAATAGATGTTCTTCCCCCCATACTCAAGGGCACTTCAGCACCAAACCACACTCACAGCGCAAACACTTGTCAGTTACCAGGATCAGAAATCGCTCCTCGCCTCCCTCGGGAGATTAGTTAATTAATTAATTGGGAGCTGGTGCAGGAGCCTCGGTTCAGCAGCAGCTTGTTAATTAACCCCCACACAGTAAACGGGGAGCTCCGGGAAGAGCCCGCACCGAGCCAGTGTGACAGACGGATCACGGACACGAGACTAGCGGTGCCCGAGCCGGTCACACCGGCACAGGACGCTGACAAACGGGCACAGTCGGTGAACACGCGGGGGGAGCGACGCACTGGAGGAGCCCCATGCCCCGGGACGCCCGCGAACCCCCACCCCGGGCACCGCCTCGGGGCTGCAACGGGCACCGCGGCCGTGGCCGCTGAAGGACGAGGGGCCACTTCCCCAGACCCGAACCCGTTCCCGGCCTCCTGACACTCGGGCCCGCGGCCCCACATCTCCCCCCGCCCCGGTGCCCACCCAGGCCTGGTGCTGCTGCTCCTGCTGCTGCAGCTCGGTCTCGTCAACGCACGGCCGGTCGAGGTTGAACCAGAGGGACTCGGTGAGGCGGGGCAGGAGGGAGGGGAACAGCGTGGACATGGCGGGAGCAGCGCNGAGCCTGGGGCAGCCGTGAGGGCCCGGGCATATGTGACCAGCCCCGGAGTTATCCGGGACCCCCTGGGGATCTGGGACCCCAGTAGGGGGTATTTGTGATCCCCATGGAATATCTGTGCCCCCCTTGGAGTATCTGTGACTAATTGTGGGTATGTGACCCCTACGCATACCAGTGACCCCAGTGGGGACGTATCTGTGATCCGCATGGGGTATCTGCTCCTTTAGGGGTCACTGTCGTCCACGGATGGGGTATTTGTCACCTGTGAGGGGGTATCTTCCCCCCTCTTCAGGGCATGTGTGACCCCTGGGGCATGTCTTGCCCCCCCATCATGTGTGACCTTGGAGGTATCTGCCCCTTCCAGGGTATCTTCCCCCGCACCCCAAGGCACGTCTGACACTGGAGGGTTTCTGTCCCTCCCGAGCCACAGGTGACTGCTCTCCCCCAGGGTATCTGCTCCCCCCTCCATGGGATCACAGATCTGTAATTCAATGAGGGGTACTTGCCTCTACCCTGTGTACCACAGGGGTACGTGTCCCCGCCAGCAACACCTCTTACCCCCCGGGTCACTCACAGGGACCCTGTGGTGTCGGGGGGCCAGGTCCTGCCCCTTGTGCTGGTGTCAGGGAATCAGGCCACCTCCCACGGGAGGGGAGAGAAAACAGCCACAGGTGGATTTTGGCTGGTGCTGGCCCCAGCCTGGCGCCAGGAGGACGAATCCCAGCGGCATGCGGGGCTGGGGAGGGGGGCAGGATGGGCACGAGTGTCAATCCAGGACACAGCGGGGTGCCAGGGCGGGGTGCACTGTCTCCTCCGTGCCCTCAGTGCTGCCCAATCCGCCGCATTCCCACGTCCCGTGATCAGCGGCCAAGGGTTGTGCTGCGCCACGACCTTTGAGATGAGCTGCGCTCGTCCCACGGCACCTGGAGCCCAGCAGCCCCCCAGGTAAGAGCCCTGACCCCTGACACCCCCCAGGGAAGAGCCCTGACCCCACTGTTGGTGGTCCTGGGCAGTGACCACATGCTGCTGGGCTCCCACATGCACAGTGGGGGACTTTGTCCCTGCTGTCATCACGTCTCTCAGTGCTACCGTCCTGACCTGCTGTTGCCCTGGCAGAGCAATGGCAGCGGTGTTGGCTCTGCTGGTGCTGGTGGCCTGGCCAGCTGCCACCACAGCAGTGACGGTGGCGCAGGACTCGCTGCTCAATGTCTGCATGGACGCCAAGCACCATAAAACAGAGCCTGGCCCTGAGGGGCAGCTCTACGGGCAGGTACGGTCCTCACCCACTGCGCCAGCACTCACTGGTGTCACTCGCTGTGGGGTCACCAGGATGGAGGCTGGGGGGCTCTGTGCCCCAACAGAAATTCCATCACCCAGTGTCACCCACCTGTGGGCACTGGTGCTTTCCCTGGACCCACAGCAGGTCCCAGCTGAGCTCTGGTGGGTCTTGATGGGTCCCAGCTGAGCCCTGGCTGCCCTGGTGCAGTGCATCCTCTGGAAGGACAATGCCTGCTGCACCGCCAACACCAGTGTGGAAGCCCACCAGGACCAGTCCTACCTGTACAAATTCAACTGGGACCACTGTGGGGCCATGCCAGAGAAGTGCAAGCGCCACTTCATCCAGGACACATGTCTCTATGAGTGTTCCCCCAACCTGGGGCCATGGATTGACCAGGTAGGTGCAGACCCCCCCCTCACCCACCTACCAGGATCTCTGGGGTGAACTGGGGGAAACTGGGGGCCCTGCAGGCAGACAACAGCTGGCGGAAGGAGCGGATCCGGGATGTGCCCCTGTGCCAGGAGGACTGTGAGCAGTGGTGGGAGGATTGCCAGGACGCTGTCACCTGCAAGGTCAACTGGCATAAGGGCTGGAACTGGACTACAGGTGAGTGGAGGTTTCAGGGCATCCCCCCCCATCATGCCTTGACCCTCCTGTGGGTCTCCAGTCACCCTCCATCTTGCTGCAGGGGAGGTTGTGTCCACCCTCCCTGCTGGCTGTGAGTGGGTCCAGGGGTGTGAGGGTCCCCATGGGGTATGGGGTGATGCAGTGATAGACCCTGTGCCACCTTGAGGTCAACTCTGTCTTCCCCAGCAATGCCAGTGGGACCCATCTGCACCCCATGCTCAGGGGAACAACACCCTCCCTTTCCCAAAGCCCTTCACCCACTTCCCCACCTGCCCCTCCCCAGGCACCAACCAGTGTCCCAAGGGTGCCATGTGCCAGAAGTTCAAATTCGTGTTCCCCACGGCGGCTGCACTCTGCGAGCAGATCTGGTCTGGCTCCTACCGCTACACGTCCCACCACCGTGGCAGCGGTCGCTGCATCCAGATGTGGTTCGATCCCGCGCAGGGGAACCCAAATGTCGCCGTTGCCCAATATTATGCCCGTGGCGATGCTCCTCCAAGCTCCCCGCTCTCCATCCTTCTAGCCCTGCTGCCCCTCACCCTCCTGGCCCCACTCTGAGCAGGAGGGGCTGCAGGCAGGAGCAGGCAGTAGATGGTCGGGAGTGTCACCAAGCTGCCCTGTGCCTCCCCATGGGATGGCCCCAAGCTGTGTCCCCCCCCCGGGCATGTGGCTCATGAATAAATGCTCCTGCCCTGCTTGGTGTTGGGGTGCTGTGGGGCTGAGGGTTGGGGGGGCAATAGGATGGTTGAGGGACCTGGGTGTGTCAGATCGTCTGAGCCTGCTTCTGGTGGGGAGATGAAGCAGACATCGCTCCCATTCATTTGTACCGACCAACCTTGCTGCTTGGCACTGCCTCCCCCAAACCACTGTGCGGCCAAAGCAGAAGGCACAGGGCTGCCTGCCACTGGGGCCCAGGGGGATGGGATGGCTGAATGTGTCCCAGCACCTGACACGGCTCCAGGGCTCCGGGCATCACTGACACCCTGGGGTGCACAGGATGGGACCGGGAAAATTATGGGGGAAAAGGGGAGGACATCCCGGGGACCCTGAGGTGGGAGCATGGCTGTCAAGGGAGTTCTGCCGGCCCGGAGCCCACCCCAGGGGTCCCTTTCCCCACATGCTCCGTGTTCCCAGATGTGGGGTGGCACCGTCCCGATCCCTGGGCCATGGAGAAGTCCCAGGTTTTGGTGGCGAAACAGGGTCACGCCTCCCACTTTTTCAGCCCCTGACTCCAGCCCAGCCCAGCCCCAGCCC
>VWZW01007326.1:4299-17600 GCA_013397115.1 Edolisoma coerulescens | reverse complement strand
AGAGCATTGGCAGTGGGGATCACGGGAAGGGATCCAGGGGAGCACACAAGGAGCATTGGGGGGGGTTACCAACACCAAGAGGGCAGCAGGCAGGGGCAGGGACCCACCTGGGGGGGCACAGCGGACATGGAGGTCACCAGTACTGTTGAGGGTTGCTAGGAATTTGGGCACAGGGAGACTGGGACAGCTCTGGTCAGTGGATGCTGGGGGTGCACAGACACTTTGTGAGGAGACCTGGGGTTTAAGAGGAACACTGGCACTTGTGGGACACAGGGCACCGGGGGAATGGCACCCTCTCTGGCCTGCATGTCCCAGGAGACCAGACACCAACAGATGGGGGGTCGCTGGAGGGGCAGGGCATACTGGGCTGGCTCCAGGGGGGCTGTGACACCCACCCTTGCTACCATGGGGGTCTGTGAGGTGGGGGGCCTGGCCCCTACCCAACACTCTTGGGGTCCCTGAGCCTACCCATGGCACTGGGGGTCCCCAGCTCCTGCCCTCAACCTGGGGAGGAGGGACAGCTCTGTGCCCTTGAGTTGTGCCATGAGACTCCATGGCTCCCAGCTTGTGCCAGGTCACGGGCAAGTGCTGACAGCCCTGGGGGTCCTGAAGTGCCTTTGCCCAGTGGTGCACCCCAGCACCCCACCATACCTGGGGCCTCTGGCACCTCGGTGTGCTGGTGATGTTCCATGTGCTGGGGTGCTCCTGGGGAGCTCCTGGGGCATGCCAGTGGCTTTGCTCAAGGCTGGCTACCTGTGCCAGCACCTGGGCCTTGATGTGGTTGTGGAGTGGTGGTGAGGGCACCTCAACTCAAAGGTTTTCTGTGCCCTGAGAGCCTGTGGGAGAACCGGGAGTGCACCGTGAGCTGGCCTGCTCTGGCCTGGGGTTGCTGTGTGCCGGTGCCACGTGCAGGTGCCAGGCACACAGCCTCCATGGTGTCGTGGTTGTCCTTGCCTGTGGACAGTGGCAAATGCAGTTTCCCAGCCACGTGGGCACAGTGTGGCTCTGGGCACCGGCTCCCCACCACAAAGCTTGGCTGGCGAGCAGCACCGGACACAGCACTGGGAGACCACGCGATTCCAGCACCTGATGGTGCCATGGGGCTGGGGGTCATCGTGGCACCAGTGTGGGTGACAGGGGGCTGCAGACAGCATGGTGGTGCAGGTGCCTGGATAAAGGGTGTCTGTCATTGATGTCTCTCACTGCCTGGTGAGGAGGGCATGGGTGCCACATGGCTGGGCTGCAGGATGGGACCACGTGGCATGGCGAAGCCCGTCATGGGGATGCCAAGCTGGGAGGCTGCACTCCAGCAAGGACTATTGGGAGTCCCTGGTACTGTGATCTCACCAGGCACCCTCATTGCCAGTGAGTGGGCGGACAGGGCTGTGGGGCCATTGGCCCCAGCTATTGCTGGGGCCCTAAAAATAGCTGCAGGTCAGGAGGAGGAAAGGGAACTGCAGCGGGATCCCGGCAGCGTCGGCTTCCTTTAACCCTCCCGCTGGTGCTCCATGGCCTCACTGGGCTGGATGTGGCACACCAGGACATCTTGCTGTGCCCCTGCCATGGCACACTGGGGTGTCTCACCGTGGCACACCAGGGTGTTGCACTTGTGGCCTCACTGTGGCATACTGGGGCATCACTGGAACCCACAGTGCTGGCGGATGGCGGTGGCACCCCAGGGCATGCCAACGTCATGGGTTGGTGAGCAGTGCCAGTGAGGACAGTCCTGGTGTGGTGTCCCGCAGGAGCACAGGGGCTTGGAGCCTCCATCCCGGCTCACTGCCAGTTCATGGGGACACCAGTGCCAGGGTGGTGCCAGTGGGTACACGATGTCCCCCTCGCCACGGTGCCCACACCCCGCTCTTGGTGGAGTAGGGTGGTGGGTGCCCCTCTGTGTGCTGCGGGGCAGTGGGGACATGGAGGTGCCCGCTGTGCTGTGGCAGGGTGCTGGCTGTGCGTCAGAGCCAACAGGGGAGTCCCGTTGCTCCTGCATAAAGGCTCTTTGTGCCCAAGCCCGGTGCTCTCTGGCCCCCCCGTCATTGCTCACCAAAATAGCAGCCACCAACGGTGCGGGCCTGGGCAGCCAGGGGGGCCCTGCAGTCCCCCTCCACCATACCACCCCCTGTGCTGGGTGTCCCTCCAGCCCCCTGCCAGTTATCCATAGAGAACCCCTTGTCCTCCCCACAGCTGAGGTTCCTTCTAGGGATCCTGCTCCTTGCCCCTTCAGTTTGGAGTTCCATATACTGGTGCTGTGCTGGGGTTCCTCTTGCACCCCCATCACACCCCCACTGGTGTTCCTGCTGTGGAGACCCCAATTGTGCATTAGGACTTCCCCCAGAGACCCCTTATGCTACCTTCATTTGGGGCTGTCTCTTTGTGCCCCCCTATCCTACCAGTTGGGATTCTCCCACAGACTCCTTTGCGCTAGGAACCCGATTCCCTCACCCACCCTAGCAGGGTTTTCCATACAGCCCCCCATAGTGGATTCCCATTCAGCCCCCACTACCACTTGGAGGGTTCCCTGTGGTCCCACCCCCCCAATGATCCCTGACTAGGCATTGGGGCACCTGGGAAGACCCCAGCGGTGCTGGGGTGGGTCTTACCTGCAGGGGAGGGGGGAGAAATGGAGTACCGGGCACTGCAGGGAGTGTGGTGGCACCAGGGGACCTGGTGCTGTGGAGTGGCGGCAGGGTAACCAGAACTGTGGGATGACACCAGGGGACCTGACACCGTGGAGTAGGATGTGGGGGTGTGGCACCCTGTCCAGGGTCACAGCATAGCATGGGGGGATGGATGCCACCTTGTCCCAGTCCTCCAGCCCTGTGTCGAGGTACCACCGGGGCAGGGGGCACAGCAGCTTAGTGGACCAGTGGCACTGGTGTGGTGACAGCCGCCTCGATGCTCATGGTGACCTCTGTGGCCAGAGGCCAGCCAAGGAGCCACCATCCCTGCTGACAGCACTGGAGTGGGGAGGTCTGGCAGTGCCGAGGCTCCATGTCTCCTGGAGTCCCTGAGATGGGGAGGGGTCCCAATCCTGCTTCTTGCACCCCCTGATGTTGTCACCCCATCTCTTAGCGCTGCCCGTCACCCCTGCCCCGGGATCACGTCCCTGCTTCCTGTCAGCTTCCACTGGAAAATAAATTGTTTCCTGGCGTCCTGGCTGCCAGCTCCTGCCTGCTCCTGCCAGCTCCTGCCTGTGCTGTGGGCTGGGGACAGTGCCTCTGGCACCGACAGGCAGGGCGGCCGGGGCAGCAGCACCTCCAAGGACATAGTGGTGGCGATTGTGGGGTCGGAGCAAGCAGGGGAGGCACTCTGGGACTCCCAGCACCCATCCTACAAGCATTTTCCCATGGGTTTTCCATGGGTTTCCCTGTCTGCTCCTTGCATGCCATAGGGCATAGTGGTATTGGAGTTCCTCACTGTGGGTGCTGGGGAAGTAGGGGTCTGGCTGGACGAGTACCAGGCATCCCTTCGGGGCTGGCAGGGGCCATGCAGGCAGGTGGGGGGATGCCACCCAACCCCCAGCACCCTGATGCCCTCCCCGCTGCCACAGGTTCCAGAAACACGTCCACACCTACCGCATCCTGCCGGACGAGGAGGATTTCCTGGCCGTGCAGGTGGGCAGCGCGGGCATGGGACACCCTCTGGCTCACGGGCAGTGGGGGTCTCCAGCTCAGCAGTGCTCAGTGTTGACCTCGTGCCGTGAGTTTGCCCGTCTCTTTGGCCGTGCTGGGTGGCTGTGCTGGGCTCAGCCCTGGCCCAGTGCCACGTGCGTGCCCGGCTGTGCCAGATGGTTTGGCTGTGCCTGTCTTGGCCGGCTGTGGCACTGGGTATTTTTAGAGCAACAGAACCCTCTTTGTGCTGGCCAGGCAGGCAGGAAAAGCTGCCCATGGGAGGGAGGAGGCCAAGGGACGGCTGCTGCCTGCACCCTGCCAGCCCGCCTACCAGCCCTGCAGGCCCCGTTACACCGGGCCCTGCTCCCCACCATGGGGCTGTGGGGTCAGGCCCCCATCCTGCATGGGGGTCCCTCCATGGAGGGGTTCCTGCACGGTGGCATCTCTGCATGGGAGGATCCCTGCACGGGAGTCTCTGCATGAGGGGGTCTCTGCATGGGGGTCCCTTCATGGGAACGTCTCTGCATGGTGGCAGCTCTGCATGAGGGAATCTTTGCAAGGCATTATCCCTGCCTGGGGGTCCCTGCATGATGGCATCCATGGATGGTGGGTTCCCTGCTTGATGGTGTCTCTACCTGGGGGGGTCTGGTGATGCTGGCTGCAGGCGCTGATGGCCCTGGTGTCCCCATGTCCCCGCAGACATCACAGGGGGTGCAGGTGCGGCGCTTCAAGACGCTCAGCGAGCTGATTGCCCTGTACCTGCAGCCCAACCAGGGGCTGGTCTGCACCCTGCTCTTCCCTGTCGAGAGGGAGAAAGAGAAGGAGACCGTGGAGGACAGGGACTACTCGGGTATGGCAGGGTGACTTGGGTGGGTGAATAGGGTCCTGAGGCCCCTGGGGTGGCAGTGACTGGCCCCCTCATTGCCCCGTTGCAGATGGAGAGGATGAGAAACCACCGTTGCCACCACGCTCTGGCTCCACCAGTTTCTCTGGCAGCTCGGTGGGGCTCAGCCCCACCAGCCTGGGACCATCTGTGCCGGAGGGGCCGGTGGAGAGGTGAGGGTCTGTCTGTCTCCTGACTGTTCCCTGTCTGTCCCCTGCTTCTCCCTGCTGGCTCTCACCCCCTGCGTGCTCTCTCTGCAGCACCAATGGGCTCAGCAGCATCTCCCATGAGTACCTGAAGGGCAGCTACACCCTGGACCTGGAGGCGGTGAAGGGAGGGGCCAACAGCCTTCCCCACCTCAACAAGACCCTCGTCACCTCCTGCAAACGGCTGCACAGGTGAGTGCTGGAGTCTGGGACAGATGGAGGGACATCTGTGCCACCCACTGAGCTGGCTCCTCTTGCCCCTCCAGTGAGGTGGACAAGGTGCTGGCAGGGCTGGAGATCCTCTCCAAGGTGTTTGACCAGCAGAGCTCCCCCATGGTCTCCAAGATCCTGCAGCAGGTGAGGGGAATATGGAGACACAGCAGTGGCAACCCCCCTCCATGGACTGCACCCACAGAGCCCACCATGGCACCATCCATGGGTGGTGGGAAAGCNGCCCTGCCACTTGGGGTGGGGGGGAAGGCTCTGGGGTGGGTCTGGGGTTCACATCCCGGTGCTGGGGTGACCTGCTGGGGGTTCCAGACGGCAGGGCAGAGCGGAGAGCAGGAGCTGGAGAGCCTGGTGCTGAAACTCTCTGTGCTGAAAGATTTCCTGTCCTCCATCGAGAAGAAGGTGAGGCTGGGAATGCAGGGGTGGGTGGCCTGATGGGCGTGTCCTGAGGGGACTGGAGGGACTGTGGAGCTGAGGGCACTGGTGGGACTGGGGCAGCTGACAGGGATTGCTAGGCTGGTGGAGCTGGGGGCTGGGGATGGGGTTGTGAGATTGAGGCACCAGTGGGACTGGGGAGGGCCAGTGGAGCTGGCACTGGTAGGGCTGAGGGGGCCCCTGGGGTCTTGTGGGCTGTGAGGGCTGGTGGGGCTTGGAACATTGGTGGGACTGGAGGGGTTGGTGGAACTGGGGGGTCTGGTGGGCTCTCGGCTGACCCTGCTGGGGGCTCTGGCAGGCACTGAAGGCCCTGCAGGAGATGAGCTCGGCCACGCCCGCCCCCCCCCCCCAGCCCCTCTCCCGCAAGGCCAAGAGCATCCCAGTGCAGACCTTCGAGGTGAGCCCTACCCTACTCCCTGCCCTGCCCAGTTTCGGAGTTTTGAGGGGATTTCAGCATCAACTGAGTACCTCTGGTGTGACACTGAGGGCACAGACCCCTAGGTGTCTGGGGGAGGCCAGATGCCAGATTGGGTGCTGGGGTGTCTCCTGTGTCCTCCCTCATCCCAGTGTCCCCTGGCAGGTGAAGCTGGATATCACTCTGGGGGACCTGACCAAGATCGGGAAGTCACAAAAGTACACGCTGAGCGTGGACGTGGAGGGGGGGAAGCTAGTGGTGCTGAAGAAGCAGAAGGACTCCCAGGAGGACTGGAACACCTTCACCCATGACAAAAGTGAGTGGGGAGGCATCTGGGGGGCCCCAGCACCTGTGGGACTGCCTTTGTGCTGGGGAGCATCCCTGTGGGGCTCAGTGGTGGGAGGATTTCCTCATGCCAGGGGTGTTCCCATCCTGGGGGTCCCCCAAAGCATGGACTGGGGGGGGTTCCAGCACCCAGCTGGCACCCAGCACCCTCCCAGCTCTTGCCACTCCTCCCCAGTCCGGCAGC
This sequence comes from Edolisoma coerulescens, assembly GCA_013397115.1. Taxonomy (NCBI): domain Eukaryota; kingdom Metazoa; phylum Chordata; class Aves; order Passeriformes; family Campephagidae; genus Edolisoma; species Edolisoma coerulescens. Next base: position 11,290 of record VWZW01007326.1, on the reverse strand, counting down.
TGATCAAGTCACAGCGGGTGCAGAACAAACTGGGCATCGTTTTTGAGAAGGAAAAGGATAAAACGCAACGGAAAGACTTTGTTTTTGTCAGTGCCCGGGTGGGTAATGCACAACTGGGGGCGGCAGGGGACAAGGGGTCCCTTGTGGGGGTGGAGTGGGACAAGATTTAACCCCTGGGCCCTGATAGGGCTCGGGAATGGGCGCTGGGTACCAGTGCCTGATGGCTGGGTGATGTCCCTGGGGCGGTCCCCCATGCCCAGAAGGTGCCAAGTTTGGCTGAGCCAAAGCCAGGGGGCTGGAGAGGGTTGTGGCGAGCCCCTCTGCTCCCCCTCACTGCCCCCCCTGCAGAAGCGTGAGGCCTTCTGCCAGCTCCTGCAACTGATGAAGAACAAGCATTCTCACCAGGATGAGCCTGACATGATCTCTGTCTTCATTGGCACCTGGAATATGGGTGAGCAGGGCGGGGGGCAGCCCACACTGGGGTGTCAAGGCCCTGGGGTCCCCCTTGACTGTGCTGTCCCCCCTGCAGGCAGCGTTCCCCCCCCCAAGAACATCACTTCATGGATCACCTCCAAGGGGTTGGGCAAGACCCTGGATGAGGTGACAATGGCCATACCGCATGACATCTACGTCTTCGGCACCCAGGAGAATTCCCTGGGAGACAAGGAGTGGGTGGACTTCCTGCGCACTGTCCTCAAGGACTTCACAGAGGTCGAGTACCGCCCGGTAAGAACCAGGGGGTCCAGGGGACCCTGGGGCTGTGGGGTGCGGGCACTGGTGGGTGGTGGAGGTGTGTGATGCTCAGTGTCCGGGGGCGGCTGTGTTCTGGCTCTGTGGCACTGGCTGTTCTGGGGTGCTGTCGTGGTGCTGGGTGGCTGCGGGTGCTCCAGGTCTGCTGACACCAGGTATTTTGGGGTGCTCTCCTGGTGCTGGGTAGCTGTGGACACTGATGGATGGTGGTGGGATTCCCCGGGGAACAGCCTTTGGTGGGAGAGGCTGGGATGAAGCAACAATAAGCATCCCCCGTGGATGCACCAGAGGGGCCTCCATCGCCCCAGGGGGCCCCAGCGCACGCTGGCAGGGGGCTGAGGGTGCTGGCACCCACAGGTGGCCATGCAGTCCCTGTGGAACATCAAGGTGGTGGTGCTGGTGAAGCCAGAGCACGAGAACCGCATCAGCCACGTCAGCACCTCCAGCGTCAAGACAGGGATCGCCAACACCCTGGGTAGGGGCACAGCAGGGCATAGAGGGACACAGGGGGTGTGCACTGCACTGGCGGGAGTCCTGGGGTATCTGCCTCGTGGTGGGGTTCTGTTGTTGCATGTGCTGCATGAGGAGGAGTCTCAGCGTGTGTACCTTGCATGATGAGGAGTCCTGGTATGTGGGCATTGCATGGGGAGGGGTCCCAGTGTGTGTGCTGCATGAGGAGGGGTCCTGACGTGTGTTGCACATGGGGTCTTGTTGGTGCACAGGGAGGGGTCCCAGAGCACGTGTGTTGCATGAGGAGGGGTCTGCGTGTGTGTCTCATGAGGAGGGCTTTGTGTGCAGTGCACAGGGAAGGCTCTGGGAATGTTTGCGTTGCATGAGGAGGCTCTGGATGAGTGTGCTTGGCACGAGGGGGACTCTGGGGATGTGTTTCGTGAGGAGGGCTCTGGGCGTGTGCCAGGCTGCACGTGCCAGTGGGGCCAGGTGGGGACTGTGCCCCATCACTATGACCTGGGGCCAGCTGGGTGCCCATCCCCAAGGTAGGATCAGGGGTTGCCTGATCCCATCCCGTGTCCCCATTTCCTCACAGGGAACAAGGGCGCCGTGGGTGTCTCCTTCATGTTCAATGGCACCTCCTTTGGCTTTGTCAACTGCCACCTCACCTCTGGCAACGAGAAGACGGCACGGTGAGCACCCGCACCCTGGGCTGGGCCAGGAGAGGGCTGTTGCCCCTGTCCCCATGTCTGTGATACCCCGTCCCTGTGTCCCCTGCTTCAGGAGGAACCAGAACTACCTGGACATCCTGCGCCTGCTCTCACTGGGGGATAAGCAGCTGAGCTCCTTTGACATCTCCCTTCGCTTCACCCACCTCTTCTGGTTCGGGGACCTCAATTACCGCCTAGACATGGACATCCAGGTCCGGGGAAGGGGGTGGGCAGTGGGGGTGTCAGGGTCTCCCTCCCCGCCCAGTGCCAGCCCCTTTGTCCCCGCAGGAGATCCTCAACTACATCAGCCGCAAGGAGCTGGAGCCACTGCTGAAGGTGGATCAGCTCAACCTGGAGAAGGAGAAGCACAAGGTGTTCCTGCGCTTCGGTGAGGACTGGGGGGCTCCAGGAGGGTCTAGGGGTGCAGCCCCTGCTGTCGAGACTGTCCTGACACACTGCTGTCCCTGTAGGTGAGGAGGAGATCACCTTCCCCCCAACGTACCGCTATGAGCGGGGCTCCCGGGACACCTACGTCTGGCACAAGCAGAAGCCCACGGGGGTAGGTGCTGGGGCAGGGGGAGTCGGGAGTGGAGGACACCCCAATCTAAACCCCCACCCACTCCCCACCCCTGCCAGGTGCGTACCAACGTGCCGTCCTGGTGCGACCGCATCCTCTGGAAGTCCTACCCCGAGACTCACGTCAACTGCAACGCTTATGGTGAGCGGTGTGACCACCCCCAGCACCCTCGTCCCCGTTCTGGGGACAGTCCCCCCTCCGTCCTGACTGCTTCCCCATCCCTACTGGCTGCAGGGTGCACAGATGACATTGTCACCAGTGACCACTCGCCCGTCTTCGGCTCCTTCGAAGTGGGAGTGACATCCCAGTTCGTTTCTAAAAAAGGTGCCTATGTCCAAGGGGATACCTTGCTGTCCCCCATCCCTCCATGGTCCAACCTCTCCCTCTAAATGGGGAGGTCCCAGGGGGATTCCAATGCCTTGCCTCTCCATGGAGGGCTCTCCAAGTCCTCAGAGCAGGCATACATCGAGTTTGAGAGCATAGAGGCCATCGTGAAGACTTCCAGTCGCACCAAGTTTTTCATCGAGTTCTATTCTACCTGCCTGGAAGGTGAGGGCTGGGATGGCAGTGGGGGTTCTCAAAGGGCTTGAGAGGGGTCCTAGGAAGCTCATGGGGTCGTGGTGATGCCTGAGATGGCCACCTAAAAACAGAGACTAGACAGGAATAAGGGAATAAAGGTAGATACTTATTTGAAGGGCCTTCAAAGGTACACCCAGAGGCTACATCCAAGATGGACCCCGAGTCATGAGTTCTTCTCACTTTTAGAAGTTTGGTTCATTTGCATATCAGGGTTAATTCTCCAATTAAAACTTCAGTTAATGATGTAATTTCCCCAAGCTTACCCCCCTTCTAAAGATGTTAGTTTAAACATGTTGGGCCTAGGACAATCTGGGTGTCCTTGGAGAGCAGACCTGGAGAGGCTTTGTTGTGTCTAACCCGCATAAGAGAACAGTAGCTAACAGGCTACAAGAAACTTCAGAGTTACACACTAAGCAATACAGGATTTGAAAACATAAAAAGTTAAAACCTAAGGCATCACTGGGAGGCTGACGGGGTGATGCCGTGTCCCTCTACCACCACAGAGTTCAAGAAGAGCTTTGAGAACGACAGCCAGAGCAGTGACAACATCAACTTCCTCAAGGTGCAGTGGTCATCCCGGCAGCTGCCCACGGTGAGGAGGGGCTTGGGGGCTGACAGGGTGGGTGCTGGGGGAAGCTGCAGGCAGGGAGACCTTCACTGAGTGCCAGCACCCCCTCCCCTCGGCCGCAGCTGAAGCCCATCCTCTCCGAGATCGAGTACCTGCAGGACCAGCACCTCCTGCTCACCGTCAAATCCCTTGATGGTTATGAGTCCTATGGTGAGTGTCTTCTCCAGCACCCCGCCAGCACTGGGGGGGTCTGTGGGGTGCAGACCCCCAACTTCTCCCACTGTCACCCCCAGGGGAGTGTGTCATCGCCCTGAAGTCAATGATTGGCAGCACGGTGCAGCAGTTCCTCACCTACCTGTCCCACCGCGGAGAGGAGACCGGCAACATCCGTGGCTCCATGAAGGTCCGGGTGCCCACAGAGCGCCTGGGCACCCGTGAGAGGCTCTATGGTGAGGACCTCTCACCCCGGGGGGCATGGTGGGGACAGGACTGCGCTGTTGACCCCCTGTCTCCCGGCAGAGTGGATCAGCATCGATAAGGATGAGACGACAGCCAGCAAAGGGAAGGTGCCACCAGCTGCCAGGGCCACCCAGGACTATGCCAAGTATGGGGGACAGGGCTTGGTAGGGTGGGGGGCACCGGTTCCTGGGGGTCGGGAGACCTCAGGGATTCACCTGAGCACAGGTATTGCTCAGAGCATCCCTCTGGGTTGGTGTGTGGGATGTGACTGGGGACAGTCCAGATGCCAGCTCTGTGCCACACAGGGCAGGGATGGGGCTCTGAGCCTCCGAATGTGGTGCTGGCTGTGTTTTGGTGGCTGAACCCCGTGCTGGAGGGCCAAGCCCCATCCTGGGGATCTGAGCCCTGACCTGGGCTGCTGAGACCCATCCCACGGGGTCTGAACCTTGTCCTGGGTGATCTGAGCCCTGTCCTGGGGGTCTGAACCCCATTGCAGAGGTTCAAGCCCCGTGGGGCACCCAGCACCTCCTGTTGCCAGGTCTGCGGGGCGGAAGCCCACCAGTGCTGAGCCCCCCACCACCACCCTGGCAAAGCTCCCGGAGGAGCCCGAGAAGAGCAGCACCGCAGCAGCACCGCGGCCCCCTGCCCCACACCGTGGCACCCCCAGGGATGAGGCCACCCCGAGCCGGTGAGGGAGTACGGGCAGGGCTAGGGAGGGGGAGTGCTCTGGGGGTGCCACGCTCACCCCTGTGCCCGCAGGTCCAAGGCGGAGGCAATGCCAGAACTGTCAGGGGCTCCCCTGAAGAACAGCTTCAACAACCCAGCATACTACGTGCTGGAGGGGGTCCCCCACCAGCTGCTGGTGCCGGGGGACCCTGGCAAGCCCCCCAAGGCCAAGGTGCAGCTGGCAGTGCCAGAGCGCTGCCGGTGCCCGTCGGTGAGCCGTGGTGGCGAGAGTGATGAGGAAGAGGACCTCGGCACCCTCAACCTGCCGCCGCCGGATTTTCCCCCGCCACCACTGCCACGGGAGCTGGAGCTCCCCCCAAACACCTTCTTTGGCACCCCCAAGGAGCTGCCAGTGTCCTCTGGGTGTGAGGACCCCCAATCCCACCCTGCCTTTGGAGAGGCTCCCCTGCCCAAGCTGCACCCCCGGCCACCCCCAGCTGCCAGGGCTGGATTTGGGATGGAGGGGGCTGGTGGGACGCCTGGTAACGGGGAGCTGCCTGCAATTGGGGGGCTGCCCACTCCCGGGGGGCTGCCGGGAGGGCTGCTGGATGACCGCTCCTGCTCGGTGCTACAGATGGCCAAGACGCTGAGTGAGGTGGACTATGGGGGTGGGAAGGGGAGGGTGGTCCCCCCACCACCGCTGCTGGCCAAGGGGGGGCTGCCTCCCCGCTGCCTGCACCCCGACTATGGCCGCCCCCTTGCCTTCCCGCCCCACTCCATCCAGGAGAGCATCCAGGAGGACCTGGCTGAGGAGGTGGGTGATACAGGGTGGGTAGGGGTCCTCAGCACCTCAGTTGGGGCTCCCTTTGGGGGGCCCCATGGTGCTGAGGCTGTTGGGGTGCAGGCGCTGGGCCGTGGTGTGGGTGCCGTGCCCGGTGTGGGCGAGTGGCTGCGGGCGCTGGGGCTGGAGCGGTACGAGGAGGGGCTGGTGCGCAATGGCTGGGATGACCTGGAGTTCCTCAGGTGAGCAGCCCCCCCAGAACGGTGGGGAGGGACCCCCAGGCACTCCCACCACCAGCCTGGCCAGCCCCAATGGGTCCATGTCTTCCCCAGGGGGTCATAGTGATGCCTGGGTTGTGGGGAGGTCCGTGGGGGTGCTGTCCTTGATGGTCCCCACTGTCCCTGGGGGTTCCCCACTACCTGCTGAGGGTCCCCGCTTCCCCTTGGGGTCCCCACTGCCCCCAAAGGTTCTGTGCTGCTCTGGGGGGGGCCCATTGCTCTCAGGGGTCCCTGCTGCCCCTGGGTGTCCCAGCTGCCCCAAGGTGTCCCCACTGCTCCCAAGGTGCCCTTTGCCTCTGGGGATCCCCACTGCCCCCTGAGGGTCACAAAACCCCACAGCAGGGACAGGATGGAGCCGGGGGGGCACCGAGCAGCCCAAGTGGGGGCTCTAACACCCCCAAGTGGGGACCCCAGACGAGGCTGGGGTGCCCCTCGGGGGCAGAGCACCCCACATTTGTGCCTCATTCCCAGTGACATCACAGAGGAGGACCTGGAGGAGGCTGGAGTGCTGGAGCCTGGCCACAAGCGCGTCCTTCTGGAGAGCCTCCAGCTCCGCAAGTAGCTGCCACCGCACATCCAGCATCCTGTGCATCCCACGGCCCAGTATCCCAGATCCTGCGGCTGCACATCCTGCATCCTGCGGCCCGGCATCCCAAATCCTGCAGCCATGCATCCCAGACCTTGCAGTCGTGTGTCCTGCGGCCCAGCATCCTGCATCCACAGATGCACATCCTGGATCCCATGGCTGTGCATTCTGCATCCTGCTGCCACATATCCCAGACCCTGTGGCCCAGCGTCCTGCAGCCGTGCATCCCAGATCCCCCCAGATCCTGTGGCCATGTGTCCACAGCCCAGCATCCTGCGGCCACGTATCCTGGGTCCCATGGATGTGCACCCCAGATCCTGCAGCTGGGCATCCTTCATCCCACAGTCCCACATCCTGCATCCATTCATCCCACCATCACCAGCAGCCAGTGGGNTTAAGTTATTTTTTATTTATTGGGAGAAGGGATGGGGGAAGGGGTGTTTGGGGGTAACCCTGGCATCCTGACTCCCCCCATGGCCCCTCACAGCTAGGAGGAGGAGGCTCTGAGCAAAGTCATGTCTCAACCCAAGTGCCTTTATGATGGATGGGATGGGATGGGATGGGATGGGGTGGGGCGGGGTGAGGTG